>CABEEJ010004240.1:0-67377 GCA_901482245.1 Timema douglasi
ATTCCTCACATTCACAAGATGTCTTGTCAGAGGTGAAGGAAGGGTTTGGTAATCAGATACATCTTTGCCGGGACCGAGGATTGAACGGTAAAGTAATAAAAAGTAGATGTCCTTCCTCTATATTTAGTATGAAGCCTACTTATCTATTAGCCTATTTACTCACTGACCATACATCAAAAACATGGTTTCTCTATGCATAAACAACTAGCTTATTTGGAATTATTTGTTGGGCAAACAAAAATACTACGACCTAAGATTATAATTACTAAAAACTGCTGTAAAATATTAATATAGTACTCTTTAACAGAGCGTGTGTGTAAACTTATATTTCCCGTGAGAATTACACTCCAACCTAAACAATATTAATAAATTCGAACACATCACAGAATAATAGAATGGTTTTATGTATTATTTGTTGAAGAGTCACGGAGTTAAAAATTAATGAAATAGTTTCAACTAATTTAAGCAAAAAATACAATAATTTAAAATAGTAATGATGATTTCACTCTTTTATAAATAATACTAGTCAAGTGAATGGAGAGGAATGTCGCACTTTCATGGAAACTTAGAAGAATATAAAGTTTCTCAGGTAATCGGTCTCTTCCGATACTTTCAGAGGAAACTGTAAAAGGCTTGTGTGTCCTTTAGCTGCCCATATTTTTTAACATATTCTTTAACGTAATGCAAGCTACAAAAGAATGAACCAAACTTTTAATGGTATCCAAAATATATAAATAACTAAATATATTTCTACTTGCATTAAAACTCTTAAAGTTAATGCCTTTACATGATAAGAACGAATAAGTATCCTTTAAATGTTGTTCACGATTTATTAAATCTGTGTTATTTTTAAAGATTCAGAGAAAAACTCTCAAAACTACATGCTCGTAAGCTCGACTAAAGCCTATACATTTTAACGTACTCCTTCTATTTAAAATATAATTTATTTTTGTAGAAGAATTTTTAAAAGTACTTATGGACGTCTAGGGATACATTTGAACTTTTAGAATATACTCTTTTTGTATTATTGTAATAGGTTCATTAAATAATATATCTTAATATATTTAATTATCTTTTTATAATAGTACTCTTTGTTCCAAATCTAATAATATATTCTAAATTTTCTACGGCACATAATGATCATATTTCAATCAATCATTTATTAAATAATTAAAACCATTCTATATAGGGTCCACCAATATGGATGTATTTTAAAATGTTTTGGTGTCCAAATCCTTGATGTTGGTTATTAAGTAACAAAAGTTTTGAATAAATACACTTTCTAGTTCCTCTATATAAATAGCAACGTATTCTATATATATATATATATATACCCTACATTAAGAGCTCAGTATATATGAAAAAGATTCCAAATTGGATAGCATGAGTCTAATTATTCAAGAAAACTGCTTGTCTATGTTTAAGATGCTCCTAAATCAATGCACATGCCAATTGGTTATGTTCATAATATACCCTATGACGTTCTGGTTCACCACTATGGACGTTTAAAAGGAGGGGGAGATGAGATCTGGGCCTCTCATAGTGGGTGTGCATCCATACATCCGCTTAGCAACTTTTATTGGCTAAAGGTGTGCACTTACCATTATATAGTGGATTCCTCATATAACGTCCTTGCTTACCAACAAGTGTTTTCAAAATGGTTACTTTATCAACTAAACCTAAGAATAGTATCCAGGGACATCGTTCGGGGTGAAAGTTGGCATTGTGCCGTAACCAGTGATCGGAGCTGGGGGTGCAATTTCATCTTGGAACCCAAGTTGACATCCATATACTAGGAGCATGTGACGCCTCAAAATAAATAAAAACTTAACGTGACCCAGTTCTCAGGACAGGCCTAGCTTATTGTTTATTTGTATGCCATAAAAATTACCCTCATGAAGTTGACAACGGTCCACACCTCTTGTCATGAGATATTGGATTGACTGAAATCTTGTCACCCGTCGCAAGCGTCCCAGTCTTCTCAACAATGGTGTCTTTCTGATAGCTGACAGAGCTCGTTAAAACACCGTCAATATGGCGCAACGCTATATGATGGAAATTTTGCTAAGAACGCCTCAATGAGATGTCTAAACATTTATATTTATTATTTTCACTAAAATAGTTGGATAGTTAGCGTGTAAAAAAATAATATATTTTGAAGAAACTATGAAATATTTTCCCCAAAGTCAAAACACAACGTTTTTTTACTGAAGGCTTATAAATGTTAATGTTTCGTTGATATATAAATTTATTATGTTATTATTATGTTGGAAAATTGAGGAAGGATGTGGTTAATTTTGTTATTTAGTTGTTCACCAAATAAACTAATGTCCACTTAAAAACACGGATAACTTATTGATTTAATAATACCTATCATATAGTTTTAATTTAATACCTATCTTATAAATACAGTATATTACAAAACAAACACTTACATTAAAAATATCGTCACATACAAAATATAAAATACATTATAAGCTTTTAATTGTTATGGAAATTTTGGCTAACTATTTAACCCAATAAATCAACAGATTTGAGAAGAATTGATACAACACTATAAAACTGACTCATCCACATGATTTGTTGAGGGAGTACAATTTAATATAAAGTGTGGACAAGATTAAAAGCTTAGAGCTGTATTTATTAGTCCTATCATAAGAGATTTTGTAAAAGAATATAGATTACACAAACACCAAATACACTTTAATTTATATCACTGCCTGATTGCAAACTAGCAGTTCGACCCATTCTTCGATAACTAATCAGCACCAAAACTATATCAAAATATAATGTTCAACATCCGGCTGCCTACTTTTGATAGTTCCTCATTGTACTATCCTCAACTAACTATGGTGACCACAGGCCTATCAAGGTAATTAATAGATTAAAATAAATTAAATATTTGAAACAAAATATTATCTGATTCACAAACTGGGTGCACACACAAATGAAGCTCGTTACGAACGCAATATTTACCTAAGCCAGATCATCACAGTTTACCACGGATCTTAAATAAATAGATTTTTTATACAGAAACATAATGAGTAATAAGCATCATGGTTTTCCAAAGATCATTCTGTTTCATAAATATGTGTGGCCAGAATATTACCTTAACTGTCATGTCACTGATAGACAAGATCTAATATTTAATGAATCCCCTTTAAGATAATCTTGAGTTTTGGTATTCGTATATTTTTAGATTTTTCTGGTTTTCCTATACAAAGTTCATAGTTTCAATCATATCACCTTCTATTTTTAAATCACAAACTTTCCAGATTTTATGGTTGTTGGGGGAGGGGGTGGTCCTTTTACAAACTTTTCAAATTTAAATTTTCCGCTATGCTGAAAAGAAGATTATTTTATAATAATTTTGGAAATATTTTAGACTGCTAATCCTCCTCTTTCTTGTTTTGACCCCTTTTTAAAAATTAAATATTTAACTCTTATTTTTCATTGGAGTAGTCCCTATACATTATTGGCCCATTTCAATTCCATGCCTCACCTACAATATACATATTTTTACTTAACCATCCCTCCTTCCCCCACAACAACCATTTCTTTTTTTCTACTATTAAAATTATCTGTCTTTTATGGTTGTTTGGAGTATCACTTATACGTTCTTGCCAAATATCAATTTCCCACCAGAGATAAAGTGTTTTAGTTCCTTCTCTCCTCCTCTTGTTTCCTAAAGTTCCTTTTACATATGTCAACATGTTGAACCAATAATATTAGTTTGTAATTGTATTTGCCTGGCGAATTTCTTTTCCAAAACACTGATAAGTATTTATTTATTACATTTATGAAACTTAAGAGTCCCCAATTTAAATAAAATCTAATTTACACCAAGACATCTCACATTTTAAGATTCATTCAACTAGCTGAAATTTTCTCTCTACTTGTAGGCCAAATTGTTGTTTGTTGCCTTGTCTAAAAGGTATTTTCTAATTATATGCCACCATTTCTTGTAGCACCATCTTTAAATTTCCCAATCTTAGATTTTTCTGATTATATGGGGAAATCCCACTACCCCCCCTACAAAACCAAATTTCCATTTTCCGCCCTCAGTGTTTCGGGAAATACAGTGATGAGTGAGACAGTGAGTCCCATACCTTCCTGTCACTCTCCACCCTTTTAGGCTAAGGAATTTGAAAATACTACAACAGGTCTCACCCATTTCTAAAAATTAATCATTTTAAATTTCATGATTCTATGTCCGCTGGATCAAAAGATACATGATGAATTTGGAAAAACTTTCAATGAAACGCCAATTTTAAGACTTATTTGATTATCTGGAAGGCAGTTGGCATTTTACGGGCCTGTAAAATTTAGATTTTCTACGACACTTTGTAGGTATCTTTATGTTTACTCCCCCACCCCCACCCCACATTTACTGAAGTCCAATCTGACGATATAAGGTTTGTCTCACTTTTAAAATTATTTTGAGTGGTCTCTAACTTCTTGCCAAATTATAATTTGCTACCTCATCTAAAAAGCTTTTTTTCCTAAAATAGTCCTAAAATAGTCCTACCACCTTAATTCTCGGAAAACTATTATGAAATTTATTTATTTTAGATTTTTTTATTTGCAGAAATTCCTCTACCTTCCTAGCAAATTTCAGTTTTCTAGGTCATCTGGAAGTTTGTTTTCTTTTCCTGACATAACTACTTTCAGATTGGTAAAATATAAAGATTGGGGCTTTGTACTTATCCTTCTGCTAAGAATAACTAATCAAGCTTAGCCATATTTACTGTATTACGTATTAATACTTTTGTATCGAACAAATTGTATATACAATTAAATGTAAATCAGCGGTTGAACTAAAGGTATGATTCAAGGAAACGCAAGTTAGTATCCATAGTTTTGCTGTTTTCATAGCAAAAACACAATTCGGTGACACAAATAAAATATAATTACAATTGGTTTAGTGTTCTAAGGATAGTGGTATAAATAGTTCTTGAATATTCGTTATGGACATGGCGGATGGAAAAACATAAATTTATCTGTTCTTGTGAATTTTTTCTATTTAAATATCACTATGCTCTTCATTAATCATCAAGAACTTTTGAGATAAATACATTTACAAAATAAGGCCAACCAATCTAGTGAAAACTATTTTAACTATTATGACACCCAAGGCATTTTGTTATAAGATCGTGAAAAGGAAGTCCTTGAATATAAAATTAATTACATTTATTTACGCAATAAGCCTTTCATATATTAAAAAAATTCTAAATGTTGAGTCACTATATACCCTCCTTAAGGCTGAGGAACTACAAGACAAAACACATTCATTACAAAGAGTCAAATCTTTTTCGATCGATAGATGGCGGCAGCGGCGCGTTATGACGTCACACAACATGCTCCGCATTTCCGCTTGACCCTGAGTGACCTACAACGGCGACCGACTCAACTAGAGTGACGCAGTCACCGCTGAGCTCTAATGTGCTCACTGCTCATGTCTCGCTTGATGTTGACAAACAGTTCAGCACAAGACAAATAGCGAGTACGTGGCTGCATGATATCTGGTGACTAGACAACAATCTCTCCCATCATGTGATTTATTGAATGTCTGGATACCACGACTCCACTAGTAGAGAGCTACAGTAATGATACTCGGCTCATTCATTAAATCATTATTCATTCAAGTGGGATGTATGCAAACTCTTGATCATTGATACGATCTAGTTCACTATTGAGCATTAAACAGAAAATGCCAATGAATATTTCAGTAAATACGCATTCAGTTGGAAGGACTATTAGTTTTATAGACTATCTTGTCTTAGTGAATAAGAATTTGTAAGAAATTGGAGTAAGATGTTACTCATAAGCCACCACATAGTATTAAAGATAGAAAAATCCTTCCTTAAACAAGTCAAAATATTGATATCCTCTCACTCAGAGACTTTACCAACATTCATTTGGATAAAAAGCACCTGGGTTGCATCCCCTAGAGCCACCCTCAGGGGTGTTCGGGTGGTAACCCACATCGCATTTATTTATCGTTGATGGGGAGATAGAGACTTATGTTACTCTTCAAAATATGGCTTTAACTTTGTACTAACATCTTCTTTATCTACTAATGAAGATTAATTTCACTTTGCTCTCCTTTACTTTCCTTCCACTTAGATTCAGTCGTTAATAAATCTCAGGTTTAATTTTCACCTATGGAAGTAGGAATGCTATTAAGGTTAAGTTTTTTATAAGTAATTAATAGCAAGCTGCGAGCATTATCTATTGGTTAGAAAAAATGGCATACATTTCTTAATATATTTGTTTCGTTAAGGAATAATAAAAGGTAAAATGTTTGGAAGTTTATTTTAAATTAATATTGAGTTTTAGTAGATAAATTCTTAATAATCTATATATTATTATATACAAAATTTAACAGGATTATAGCTATGTATCATTATGTAAGAATTTTTTTTGTGGAAAATATATACAGTGCTTATAGTGTTAATACAATATTAGTTTTATTTTAAAACCAAAATTAAATTATATAAAATAAATAAAACTTTTTTTTGAGAGGTATGAATCATCCAGGCCACAAGTTGATACTAAGATATTAATAATAACCTCCTAGCTTGTTACCTAGGTCAGGGTGGTACAGCGTTAATACCCCAAGGGACAAATGTGATCATAAGATTGGACTGCGGGCCAAAGCTAATATATTTAGTAATCCAAATAACTTGATATAGGCTACAAACGACAATCATTACGTGATTATTTCCAATACTTATAGTAGATTATAATTTTTATTGGTAGAATCTTTTAAATTCTACTACGAAAATAAGTTTATTAATCTCTCAAAAATGCATAAAGAAAATATATTATGAACGCACACATAGTTTCACAAAACAACCAAACATCATACATATATAGTCATGCATATTTGTGTTAATAAAATAAATGTATAGTAAATTGCAATCATAACTATTTATATCTCCCACCTGCCACTGAGAGTGTCCCTTTGAATATTCCTCCAGGAAACTGTGAGGACCACATTTTCAGTAAACGTGGGCCCTATTTGGCCCGCGGGTGGCCAATGGGACCACACTCACCTAGGTTATATAAATAGAAAATTATGAATGGAAACCACGTTGACCATAGCTAAAGAATATGAAAGATGGTAACTATTAAGAATCTTCTATGGATGCCGACAATATTGTTCTTAAATAATCGTTTGAGTGTCATTGATTAAGCCTCTTTTAGTCATGAAGACACCATTGTTCATAATTAGATCATTTGACTGTCGTTGATTGAGCCTCTATTGGTCATGCAGACACCATTGTTCATAATTAGATCATTTGACTGTCATTGATTAAGCCTCTATTAGTCATGAAGACACCATTGTTCATAATTAGATCATTTGACTGTAGTTGATTGAGCTTCTATTAGTCATTAAGACACTATTGTTCATAATTAGATAATTTGACTGTCGTTGATTGAGCCTCTATAAGCCATGCAGACACCATTGTTCATAATTAGATCATTTGACTGTCATTGAATAAGCCTCCTTTAGTCATGCAGTCACCATTGTTCATAATTAGATCGTTTGACTGTAGTTTATTAAGCCTCTATTAGTCATGCAGACACCATTGTTCATAATTAGATCGTTTGACTGTAGTTGATTGAGCCTCTATTGTCATGCAGACACCATTGTTCATAATTAGATCATTTGACTGTAGTTGATTGAGCCTCTAATAGTCATGCATACACCATTGTTCATAATTAGATCATTTGACTGTAGTTGATTGAGCTTCTATTAGCCATGCAGACACCATTGTTCATAATTAGATCATTTGACTGTCGTTGATTGAGCCTCTAATAGTCATGCAGTCACCATTGTTCATAATTAAATCATTTGACTGTCGTTGATTGAGCCTCTATTAGTCATGCAGACACCATTGTTCATAATTAGATCGTTTGACTGTAGTTGATTGAGCCTCTATTAGTCATGCAGACACCATTGTTCATAATTAGATCATTTGACTGTCGTTGATTGAGCCTCTATAAGCCATCCAGACACCATTGTTCATAATTAGATCATTTGACTGTCATTGATTAAGCCTCTATTGGTCATGCAGACACCATTGTTCATAATTAGATCGTTTGACTGTAGTTGATTGAGCCTCTATTAGTCATGCAGTCACCATTGTTCATAATTAAATCGTTTGACTGTAGTTGATTGAGCCTCTTATAGTCATGAAGACACCATTGTTCATAATTAGATCATTTGACTGTAGCTGATTGAGCCTCTAATAGTCATGCAGACACCATTGTTTATAATTAGATCATTTGATTGTAGTTGATTGAGCCTCTATTAGTAATGCAGACACCATTGTTCATAATTAGATCGTTTGACTGTAGTTGATTGAGCCTCTAATGTCATGCAGAAACCATTGTTCATAATTAGATCGTTTGACTGTAGTTGATTGAGCCTCTATTAGTCATGCAGTCACCATTGTTCATAATTAGATCGTTTGACTGTAGTTTATTAAGCCTCTATTAGTCATGCAGACACCATTGTTCATAATTAGATCGTTTGACTGTAGTTGATTGAGCCTCTATTGTCATGCAGACACCATTGTTCATAATTAGATCATTTGACTGTAGTTGATTGAGCTTCTATTAGCCATGCAGACACCATTGTTCATAATTAGTTCATTTGACTGTCGTTGATTGAGCCTCTAATAGTCATGCAGTCACCATTGTTCATAATTAAATCATTTGACTGTCGTTGATTTAGCCTCTATTAGTCATGCAGACACCATTGTTCATAATTAGATCGTTTGACTGTAGTTGATTTAGCCTCTATTAGTCATGCAGACACCATTGTTCATAATTAGATCGTTTGACTGTAGTTGATTGAGCCTCTATTAGTCATGCAGACACCATTGTTCATAATTAGATCGTTTGACTGCCGTTATTGAGACGGTGTTGGACATGAGCATTCCAAATATCGAAAAGATTAACCACATATTTCTCCCCTGACACGTGCTACTGTGCAAGTTAAAATAACAAACATATTATCTATTTTAAACAAGTATTTCAATATGACAATATTTGTTTATCACTAGGAAATTTGGGGTAACAACCATGTGTAGATGCAGGTATGTGTGTTAGATGGAGACAGATTGTCAAATACCTGGGATGTGAATCCTCTTGTGTTTGAGAGACATTTGATAGTTAATTTCACAATTAAACATTAAATACAGCCATTTATTATAAAACACCTTTATTGTGACCATTATTATTTTATTTAAAAACTAGATTTCAATTCTGTCTAGTTCAGGATGATCACATTAATGTTACATAATCTAACAAAACCTAACTTTAAAATGCTAAATGGGTGTAACTTTTTGGATTCGTTAAGTTTTGTCAACATGTTAATAAATTACAAATAAATGAATAACAATTAAAATTACTAACAAGAATAAGTTTTTTTAGTATATTATGATTTTTTCTTGTTTGAGGCCAAGTGACTACAATTTAATCTATAAACATTTTGCGTGCAGGTGTCTACTACCCCTAAACTTCATCCTTATAGTTCATTGGGAAGTACTATTTATCTTCTGCCCTGATATACATGCATGCCTACATACATTATCAAATATACACACAAATAGAAATATATTGCTAGCAGTAAACGCTTGCGAAACTTTCGCACATTAAATCTTCCCCCTCCCCCAAAAATAAGATTTAGTCTTTCGTTGGGTTGTTGAAATTAAATACTCAGCAAAGTGTATACACAAAATAGCAAAGAGAGTTTATTTGTGGTAATTAATACAAAAATATTTTTAAATTTTTCTTTTAATTTAAATTTCAAACAAACAATGTGTTTTAACGTAAACTGAGTATGCTATGTCAGAAGTCGGTAAAGAAAAAAAAAATCCTATCCACTGATAACTTATTCATTGATGTAGGCTTTGTATTAGTTGAGAAAAGGGATGTCGACAACAGAAATAATATATAGGATAGAGGATCACTGTTATCAATTTATTTAGACCCATGTCTTACTACCTGTTCTGTTTAAAGGTTCGTGAGCACTGTTCATTCCTAAAATTGTCTAATATATAAACATATATAAATATATTATATATTCACACCCTATTCAATGAAATATTATATTGTACTAGTTATTCATCAATTTTATAAAAAAAATACTAATAATCCTACTATAATAAACATTGTCTTTTCTTACCATTAATTTTGTACGCATTAATGAATATGATCGAAATATATACAATTTACTTAAAAAAGAATTTGTATACCTAGATTTTAAATATTTAAGTTATTATTCTAATGATTGAGATGTCAAAAAATTTAGAAAAAATATTACACACACATAGCTCACTCAATGTATTTTAAAATTTAATGATGAATTAAAATGAAGCAAGAATATATTTTTGTGCGAGAGAGATTACAAATATTTAGATGCTCAATTAAAAAAAAATGAGTAGATTTTCGATAAAACTGTATTTTATGCATCACCTCACACTCAAAAAATATTTATGATATCTCATTTTATCAAGCCCCATAATATGAGTAGAACTGGAAAACGAAAAGAGATTTTCCACTCTTTAAAGTTAAAATGAAACAATGAATCTTCTTTACCGAGAGAATATATTCCAATCAAATTTTATTTTATTAATACTATAAGTTTTGTAATAAAATTGGCTAATAAGCGTAAACACCCACACTTGAAATACAAAGCAAGAGAATGTACTATTATATAAAGACACTAATATTGAGTAGTTCACTATTATATTTAAAAAATTAGAAACGGAAAAGTTTAAGGCCTCTTTTAACCCAATATGATTCTGAGAACCAATTATCTCTCCAATTTACAACATTATTAGGAGTGTATATGTACTCCATTCACGGTAAGAATTACTGTCTGAAAAGTTTTTTTTCCTACCAATATCCTACTATATAATAGATTTCTGGTAGGGAAAAAGACCTTTCATAAATCAATTCCTACCGTGAACAAAATTTAGGACTGCTTGCCCTTGGGCCAGTCAACAACTAACATAACTAGACATTCATAGGAGGTGTACACAATGAAAGGATAATAATTATTGTACTATTATTACTAGCAGTAGACACATTAATACTTATATCATTAATATTATAATAGTATTTATAATTATTATTTTATAACAAATACTGATGTTTATAATATTAATATTATAATTGTAACTAAAATCAATTGAAATTGAAATTTGAATTGAAATTAAAATTAAAATATTATTAATATTATAAGTATATATGATAAGCTCAAAAACAAAAAATGCTCAATGAGCGAAATAAAGGACCAGAACGCGTTGTGGTAATAAATAAACCACCATAACGCGAACTTTCACGTTCTGCTCACTTTTAAGAATCTACGTGTTCTGGCATTCCAAAAAATATCATATATATCGAATTTCGTGTTTTGGCTTTTAAAGAAAATGACCACAACACATTTTGACATTATGAAAATACCACAACGCGTTGTGGTTGTTTCCTTTTAACGGCCACGAAGCAATGACAGACAAATCTTAGCCAATTTTCAGAAAACTTTACATGAAATCCACTCTTTATTAACGTACTAATTTATTTATCAAAAATATATGTAACATTTTCTACTTAATTAATTACAGCAAAAATAATATATTTTCCCAGGAGCTGTTATAATGACACTTAGGTCAACACTTGATATTTTTCGTGCGACATTTGTACAATTGCAGCTTACAAACCCCTGCCTACTTCCACATGTTATCATTGAGGCTGACCGAGAAGATAGTAAACACTTCATGCGCATCGATGAAGCTGTTATCAGCAGTTGTGAAGTGATTGCAAGCACACAGCCACTTAGGTAGGCCTTTCTTTGTGCCCAACTGATAAAGCCCTTAGGAGTTGACATCAGTGACAATTGCCAGGAAATTGTTGGGTCTCAGATGTCTTCGATCAAAGTAAGACACCCTGAACACAACGTTTGTCTCAATATCAACTATTGGAAGTCTTGAGTTGGACAGATAAACCATTTTTTGAACTTGTGCTACTGACCGGGTTTTGCACCTTCTCTCTCAATTTTAATTTAATTCTTCCTTACAAAGAGGTTGCAAAGGACTTTCTACCCAAAACCCTCGTTGTCTTCACTGTATCCTGAACAAATAGCATGAACAAATGGGTCACACACTGAAGATTATATGAAGAATCTTTTCCCAAATTACACAGCAAACTTTGATTATTGTTTCTTCTAAAGTCTCATCGGCTTGTTTTTATCCTCCTCTTTTATACCCCGTTGGCATTTATCCCGCTACAGTGCTGTTCCAAAACATCAAACATCTCATCCGTCTTGCATAATAACGAATATTTTAATCATTTTCTCCTGAAACACATTCAATAAGTTACTCCGTATCACCGATCTTCATGACATCGTATCTTTGAGACGCTGGTAATGTTTTGAAGTCAATAGCTGAACTTCCTTCACTTCCCATAATATTTTGTCGTAATGCTCATTATCAAGAAGCAAGCTCCTATTATTGCTTGTTTCATTCAGCTCATTTACTTTTTTACTAAAAATACAACAAACATGGCCGTAAAAAATACCAACCTCAAGCTTTATCACTCACTACTGAAGAGAGACAACATGAGCCCTGGGAAAGATTACAAACATAGTACTAGTGCGCATGCCCAGGGTCAACCAAGGGAGGGGATGACGTCAGAGGAAAGCTCACGTACTAGCAAACACACTAGTTAATTAATGCCTTATTCACCATATATATAATTTTTAAAGTGCGTTTTAAGAGATTGATAACAAAGTAAATTAAGTGCATTACAATTCACGTGATTCACGTCATACTACCCATCAGGGAAACTCACATTTTGGTGTTAATTGGTTAATGTTATGGAGATTATAATTTATAAGAGGTATATGCAAATTTGCATGAACATAAAGTAGACTAACATTTATATAAAATTAATCAAGTTCATATGGTCTGGCTTAAAATCCCAACCTTGCAATCACACGTAGCTTTTAAAGAGCTACAACGCGTTCTGGCATTGTGAAAAATTCCAAGGCATCGTGGTCGTTTCCTCTTACGGCCACAACACGATGTTTGAAGCAGGAGGTATATATATACACACCTCCTGCTTCAGACATCGTGTGACGATGCGTTGTGAGTTTCCCTGATGGGTAGTATGACGTGAATCACGTGAATTGTAATGTACTTAGTTTACTTTGTTATCAATCTCTTAAAACGCACTTTAAAAATTATTATGAATAAGACCTGGTGCTGGCACAAATATGGCATTGAGATAATCCCTAGATTAATCAATTCTTGAGGTTAAGCAACATCTATCTGGTTTGTCAACATTTAAGTGGTACATAAGAATTGGTCAACATATGTTGATAAAGGAAATGTTCCATCTAATTTAACTCTAGAAGATGTATCTTCTCAGGAATGTTTTAAATAACTGCTTGACATGATAGATTTAAAACAAATCAAATAATTAAATAATCAAATAAAATAATTAAAAGCTTATTAAAAAGTATTGCAGTCCGTAAACATACAAATGTATCGTGTAGTATTATATTATACAAATTATTTAATTTCTTTTAGTGGGTATTAAGTTTTTGAACATCTTTAAAACACATTCTTAACCACATATTTTGATCCAAAGGACACTATTTCAACTAACCCTACTAGTGGTTTACAGTACCACTACAACAGCTACAATTATCACGGAGCCCACCAGCTACTTTTAATGAAGCTAGGCTACCTATACGCTGTCTTTTTAAACCCTCCATCGTTAACATTATTATATTGTTCATTCTCCCTTTCTTGTGTAGTAGGTATTTGAGCTTTTTACTACGCAACGCTTTATACATGTATAGACCCCACTTTATAAATTCCATATTTACATTTATTTAACATAGTCTTTTGCCAATATTACTTTTACTTTTATCTTACCTCTCTTTGCCTCTCATACCCTTAGTTCCTGTCTCCTTTTTCATCCTTTATACATTTATTATTCCTCCATATTACCTCTCCACTAGGAAAATATTCACAATTCCGCTTTTCTCTTTCATTCCTTTAAATATTCTTTAGATCTTTTGAATTTCCAAATATTAGTAAAACCTACATTTATATTATACTAACTCTAAACTTTCAATAACGTTCTGTTTTTTATATTTAATTAAATAATTGGAGTAATATTTTTTCACTAAAAGCTTTACTAAGAAAACTATTTAAAACCGAGTAAAATAAATTAAAGAAAACGACTATTTGCTCTCCGCTTGTATGTAGATTATGAATAGAGATCGGATACATTAATAATTCAACAAACCATGCTTGATAAGTCTATGTTGTAAGAAACTTTTAGAATTATTTTATTGGAGGGTAGTTTGGAGGTATAAGTGTAAAACTAGCAACCACAAAAAAAAAAGCTAGTTGGAGCTTAGGCCTAATATTTTAGGCAATATTAGGTATTTCCTGAAATAAAATACATTTTGTTGTTTTAATATAATTCCAACAACAAATGATCTGTTGCCAAAATTTATCTCACATAATTTTAATTTTATAAACTAATATATTATATGTTGTTATATATGTTTATATATACATATTAACGATAATCGCAATGTAGATGATATTATTTTATTGAAGGGTCGTAACTTTCATCAGAGCCTATAGTAACGGGACAGAATAGGCATCAACATGCCAACGGGATAGATTTTACCAAAATCATGTTTAAATAACATTGTACTTAGACTTTTATTTTTTTAAATTTGGTTAAATAAGGTAATATAAAAATATGGATTCATAAAAGTGTTGTTAGTGAACTGCCGCTACACTTAGTAGAGTTCTAAATCTTGATCTAACACAAAGGTTTGCCATTCGGTTTGATGCTAGTGAAACAAACATATTGTATTGCGTGTCATTACAGGTAACGAACCGTCACTGAAGATAATGCTGTCACACTCTACCAATATCATCTCTCAGGTCTGTTTTTAAATGCAATACAACCGTACCAAATGGTATTTTGCTATAATAAAGAAACCCTTATTGTTGCATTAATGTAACATTTAAGAATACATTTTGGTTTTATTTGGGAGGAGGGAATGGTTTTTGAGCGTTTGGGAGTTGTTGGTTCAAAGTGTGTAAGGGGTGTAGGGGAGGCAGTTTGAATTGTCAATGGCTCAACACTACTAAGGTCAAACGATGTACACCCCTATTCCTCTTCACGTTTTATATATTGCTCTTGATTATTAAAGTTCAATAGTTGTATTCATTCTTATTTCATAATTATTAAACTTTATTGTTTTACAAAAGAGGACTACATTGACTCTAAAGGGGGTAGGTTCAACCCTCTACCCCATTTATTTCCTCTGGCAACCACACAACTACACTCGTGATTTTAGGGTTGCGGGTCATTAGTCTCATAACTAAATATGTTTTCGTTCCCTTTCAGGGCTGTTAGTTATTTATTAAAATGTATGTATCAATGTTTAAATGTAGCTTTACCTTTGATTCCATTTCCTTTTAGCTTCATTTTATAGTCGGTTGTCTTTCTATTCACCTTCTTTAAATCTTTGGACACAATCTCCATTTCTAGAATCATATAATATGAGCAACAAAGCCCCCTTAAGTGAATATAATCAGCTCTAGCGAAACATATCCGGTAGAACATGACTATGGAACATTTTCCCCTTAAAGCGCAAGTAAGAGAAAATGTCAACTATTATAGCCGGGTCAATCATAACTAATACCGAACTGTCTCCTTAATGCACAAGCGTGAGGCGCAAACCAGAGATAATTACCTTAAGGCCGTCTAGAATCAGAGTAATTGTGATTTAGAATCATAATAACAAGCCAATATACAAGATCAGAGATACCTACGCCACTTTACAACATGCCCACAAGAGGTAATGCATTCTTGATCGTGGGGTGGCGACCAATGGGAACAAGACAGGACCAAGGTGACACAGAGAGAGGGAAGAACATGACACGTGATGTTGAACCGAGCTTGCGTCAGACAAGAACTCCACGAAATAATGTTAGTATATGTATATATACTGCCACGGTGGTGTGTTTTTGTTGTTGCACTAACACATATTCTCTTGGAGTGGCAGACTAGGTTAGATTGTCCGTGGTCCTAGATCTGGGAGCACAGCCAAGTCCTTCAAATGGTCTCTTGGAGTGAGCAGACTAGGTTAGATTGTCCGTGGTCCTAGATCTGGGAGCACAGCCAAGTCCTTCAAATGGTAAGTCTTTTCATAACACTTCTTCCAAAACTTTACAAGGTCAGGTTAAGTTAGGGTAGGTTAGGTTATGTTAGGTTAGCTTTTGTTCTCGGAAATATATAATTACTGGTTATTCTCTAAGAGTCCTACGAAAAGTATGAAATACAACTGCAAAATTAATTTATTTCATACCTTGATAAAACCAATTAGGAATTAAAATGATAATACTTTTTAAATTTAATTTAAATAAATTCCACTTTAAAAAAATATGGCATACATCTATATAATCGGAACTAATCCCACATTAGATTATGCTTTTAAAATTTCATAAAATCATTCTGCTTTTACTAATCAAGTTTCCTTGTATTAGTCTATAATTACGGTGAGCTTGTAGTGTCCTATGTTGGCGTTATATTTGTGAATAGATTTGATTGTATTTCATACTATCATGGGATGTCTAATTATGTTTTAAACAGCCACCTTAAAGACCTAGATGTAGCAATGTTTAGAGGATCTGGAGAGAAATGGATGTAATATTGATTATTTATGAGAGCAGCTACCAAATACTAACTGGAAGTTCACTAGTTAAATTCCCAAAAATATCCTGAATTATTTACATTGTTTTATTCATCAAATCCAGGATATTACCACAATTTAAAGGAATAAAAGGCGTGGGTAGTGGATTTGTATGTAAATATCTACTAGACTGGTTTTAAAGACGCGCCAGACCAGGTATATTTTGGTTTCATTTTAAAAGTTAGTTAAACATAAAGTAAGTTTACAAATATTATAAACATCTTCTGAGTATGGACTTAAACAATAAATAAAATGCACTAAAGTGCCTGCCTGATATGATAATAAAATGTAATGTGATCACACTTATAAATAAGTTTGAAATACTAAATACTTATAGTTGTGGATATTCATAACAAAATTATAAATGGAATCTAATAGCAATTATAAAAGTATACAATGCTTTTAACCGGTCTTCCAAAAACGTAATATGGTGTTATGACTTCGTCTAAAGTATACTGTGACATTTTGGTTTGGTTATTAAACTTTTTAAAGATTTTTTTCAAAACTTCTCCAAAAGTATATCCAATTGCAAAATAAAACAATTAATATTCTACTATATATTGGATAAACTAATATTTATTACATACACATGACCTATTTAAAAAGTCAAATTTTATAATATTTATGTATGCTGACATTTTGAATAATTTAAGAATAACAATTATAACTTAATATTTATAATCTGGTAAAAAATTAAACTGTAGAACATTCTACAATTTTACTTAAAGCATAAAGTAGTCACCTTATTTGTTATATCAAGATAAATGGCCAAATATTTAAGTGTATTATGTTTTCAAGTTTATATTTATGCTTATTATTCAATTTTGGCTTAATTATACCCACTATAACCTATTTAGCCGTATTTAATTAATTGGTATATTCATAATATTTGACACTTGGTATACTTAAGTTTATTGTATTTTCTAAATAATCCAAACAAAGATTTAATGAGTATCATTATAATTGCACTTATTTCCATGGATATACTTTGTAATAGAATTACATAAATTGTACAGTTGCATTACAAATGGAACAATAGTCAGCCTAAGCTATGTGCAATATGGCCAACATTATCGAGGTTTCATAGGTATGTAATGAGAGCGACAAGGGGCTGGTGCAATACAATCTCCTGGCTATTCCTCATTTTGTTCATCCACATCATATTTATATCTATAAACATTCCCTTTCACTCTGTGCTGGACTTGTGGACCTAGTTTACCGCTGTAGGATGTACTCTGTGCCCCTGGTTGGCAGGAGCCATGTGCTACACGAGCGCTTTGTTGTGTTGTATAGCCCCCAGTGATGACCAAATGGAGAAATGTTTGACCAACTGACAGCTTCAATTGTTGGCTGAAACCTTCCATTTGACTTTAGTACGATCTTTATTCAAACTAATTTAATAAGTTATGTTATAACATAATGTTAAATTGGATTAATATAGCATTATGAACTCAAAAATGTATTGCCGCACTTACAAAATTACGCCAGGTATTCCTATCTTGAGCTAGTTCTATCCAGTCCACCTCATTACACCCTAGCCCTATCTTGAGCTAGTTCTATCCAGTCCACCTCATTACACTCTATCCCTATCTTGAGCTAGTTCTATCCAGTCCACCTCATTACACTCTATCCCTATCTTGAGCTAGTTCTATCCAGTCCACCTCATTACACCCTATATCTTTCAGGTGTACTCTAAAGTTATCCTCTGATTTGAGTCTGGGTCATAACAATGGTCTATTCCCACAGGCTTGCCAGTCAACACCCTGAACTTGGTTCTAGAAACTCCCACCTGCCGACAGTGACCTACAAGACTTATTATCCTAATAATATCTTGTTTTGAGTACAGAGTAGGTAACTCATCATTATGTAACCTAATCCACTCTACAGTATACTTATCCCTTCTTGGACCAAATATCTCCCTAGGCACCTTGTTTTAAACTCTCTGGATTGGTTTTCATCATGTAAGGTAAGAGAACATATTTCACAGCCGGCAGGGTTATTGTTTTGTAAATCGTGAGTGTTGCATTCCTGGTCAGCAGTTGAGATAGCAATAACTTACTGACCGAGTAATAACATGCGGTACTCTAAACTGACAAATATTTATCTTGTGAAAGGGTAAAACAGTCGGCTACTTGTTAAGGTGGTTTCATGTAGAACTGGTAATGGTGGGTCTGGTGCCACAATCCTGGTCTGGTACAGTCAGGGGGGTTGGAAAGAAAATAAGGTTGGTTTCACCATTCCTTCGCGCAAATTGTAATAGCAGTATGTAAGCTTGAATTTAGATAGAATGTACCCACATTAGTAAATTAAAATAGTGTATTCTCGCTAAAACGATAAACCTGTGTTTATCAGGTACTGTACATTGCTCAAATCAGTATTAATGGCCCAAGCCCTCTTCTTCATATCAAGAAAAGCTATAACCGACTATAAATATTTGTGCATTCAATTTTTAAAAATATAAATAATCTGCTACAATCCATTTAGAGTTGCTTTCTGGACTAATGTTTCTTGTTATTAAATAAAAACTGTATTAAATATTATTTCAATAAATAACTACTATTACTACTTATTAAAACGGTATTTTGAAATTAAATGATGATAAAACTAATATAAAAATAAGCCGTAAATATATAGTAAAAACGTAATTATATAATGAGGTATTTAAATTTAGTATTTAGCTTGAGCTTTACTTAGTGACCAAAAGAGCATTGCTAATAAAATGTATATCTAAAACTTGTCTCAACTATTAAATAACTTAAAACGTGTTCAATAATTCTTATCATTATGAATATTTTGTATATTTGGTTATATACTTTAGTTAATATTATATATCTGGTATCATTACTATTTATATATTGAAATCAACTAAGTTTGATTAGATAACACTTAAAGGAATTGTAAAATGGTAAGAGCAAAACTCCTATAATGGACACACAGCATATTCAGAAAATACAAACCTAGATACTATTATTACAAACACAGATACTATTAGTAAAAATACTGATACTAATATTACAAACGATTCCAACCATCTTTAAATCAACCTACTATAGATTCCAAAAGGTTTATCTTGATATTACTTCATATACCACTTTGTGAAAAGAAATTTAAAACTATAAACAATATATCTTCTAACAATATACAATATAAATCATTATATTAAAAACAAATCCTATCACTAATAAACCTGCACTCGACAACTCACTATCAAATATTAATATCAAACACAAATAGATAAAGTTCGAGCACAAATACCAGAAAACTATTACAATATTAACATTTCCAAACAATAATATCAATATTGCCTTAACCACTAACGGCAAATGTATAGCTACACATTAACAGCTACACTTTCAATAACAACGAACAATATAACAAAGGTTGCAACTGATAGCTAATCTGTGAATGTAATTATTTCTACATAGACAAGACAGGACGATCTATTTTATACAAAACAATGATTTTAAATACAAAAAGAAACAAATCTGAATTCGACAAAAATCTAAAAAAAACACTGGATATCAACCCGCAACTATTAAGATACAGGAAACTATTATTTAATTCCTCAAAAGGACACCAAGATGGACATCACCGAAAACATCTACATCAATCCCCTTGACAGTTTGATGTGAAATAAGCACATGTATAGTGTGATCAGTTATACTCTCCTTATATTATTATTATTAGCACCGCGTCTTACTACCCGTTCGGGCTAAACGCACTTACGATAATGTGCAATGGTAGGGTGATTGTGAGTTGTAATGGAGGACCTACAGCTTAACCCGGAATCCGAACCACGGTGGAGGCCTGCCATTCCACAAATTCACAAGTTGTGATTCATACACATCTTGTCAGAGGTGAAGGAAGGGTTTGGCAATCAGATAAATCTGTGCCGGGACCGGGGATTGAGCCCCGGATCCCTAACCCAGAAGTCTGACATCTTGCCCCTAGACCACCAGGTCAACTACTATACTCTCTATATAACATTTTCTTTCTTCTAACAAAATCTTATAGAGTATAAAATATTACAAAATAACAAAATAAATAAACTCTATATTCTAAACTTAACGTACTATTGAATAAAACCCACTCTAAGTAAATTACTAAAAAATAACTAGAAGAATCATTTTTTTCACTTCACAATACTGTATTGTCAAAACAACAACAGAATGTTGGTGCATATTGCCTATGATAGCCAAGACGCTCTCAGACAGTGTCTAAGTCACAAGACCCGGTTCTTTCCTTGTATAAGATAGTAACTTCCAAGAAAGCGGTCGAGGAGCCAGCCACAAAGCGTCAAATGGACGAGGACTTACAAACTAATAAACAAAGATATAATTAATTAGGGATGGGAAACGGAAAATATAATCAAGGCAATGAAATTAAGAACAATAGTCAAATATACTATTTACTTAAATATATCTTTGTATACATCCATCCAAAATTTAGTTACTATTTTAAAATATATAAGCTAATGATTATAAATTTTGAAACTTTTTTCAACTATTTAAATAATCTAAGAAAGATTTTAAAATACCAGATTTAGTGGCAGAATGGTCTAAGGCGTCACTATCGAGATGATCTGGTTTGCTAAGATTGGAAGATTGTGGTTCTAATCCTAGTCAGGACTACTGAGGGTGGGTTTTCCTAAATGGTTTCCTAAGCTCCTTACACGCAAATGATGGTAGATTACCTCTAAAATTCTGTACTTACCTCCTAAACCCCTTAGTTTATTAGAATCATTATCATATATACGTATAACCTAAACGCGGTGATAAAATAGTAAAATAATATATATATATATGAGTGTTATGGAACGTTTGATCAGCCATATATTTGTAGAAAGTTTTCAAGGCTCTACAGTACTTTCTAGAAATGAATAAACTCAGCAAGGAAATGGAATATGTGATAAGGATTCTGACTGGGAAACTATAGCCCATCAAAAACCTTTAATTATTATTATCATGAACTCACACACATTAGATGATTCTTAACAGTAGCCAATTAGAGAATACATTGTGTATAACAATAAATATAGAACTATAGTAAAAATATAATTTAATTGAAGTTATGAAATATATTATTTTAGCTTGAAGTTTTAAACTTTCAAAAAAATTACATTGACCCCGGTTGGAATTGAACCCACTGTCATGGGGTTTTGAGGCGAGCCCTTCAGCCTAAGCCCATTCAGATTGACAAGAATAATCTATTAGTCAATACAAAGATTATTATAAGTATATTATAAACATTTAATATATTTTAGTAAACATATATTTATGGATAGCTAATTTGAAGTATTTTATTTACGTCACGTATGAATTCAATTCCCAGGATGCTCTTAGGTATCGATCTAAGACAACAATAGAATATGTTATTGTCGCTGCTGGTGAAGTTGTACAGATGTTTTTACTACTGCTCTATTAGTCTATAATATAATTTAGGAAATTTAAAGATGGTGCGACGAAGGGTAATCCTGACTTTATGAAAATATGTATATTCTCACTTTGTAGATCTCCACTTTATCTTCCCACCAATTTGCAGAGTATAGACATATATTTGGTTTCCTTATTAAGAAGATTTAGGAACCTAATAAGCAATGCAATATTTAAAGATGAATCTAAAATACCAAACTACAAATACAGCCCAAAATTAAGATGTATTTATAAATTATACATTATATATATATTTTATTTAGTTTGGCGACCGATGCTAGAAGAATAGGTTTATTCGAATTTTTATTGTCAACACTTTATACATTCAAAGTAATTACAGTAAGATACAAACCAAACATTCCTTAAATGGGTTCATACAAAACAAACTACATATAATTCTACTAAAGAGATTCGAACCAAAGTCCTACAAATAAGTTGACTTTGGACTAAAAATGCTATTGACGATTTATCTAAAGGTAATAAAAGGACAAATAGGGTTGCATCTGTTTGTAAGGGTCAACAGAAGAATCGATGAGGGAAAGCATTCGATATGATCGGATCCTCGCTCCCTATACTCGGCCAATCTTGTCGGAATAATTGACAGGTCGGGTGTGTTCATGAACCGGTCAACCAATACATTCAGGGGCTAGAGGGGACGAAGGACGGTGTGGTGGCTATAGTACTAGTAACCTGGAGTTTGGGGCAAACACACTATAGATGAGACAGTTGGAAACGTGTGTATTGCTAGGTAGAACTTATTATTGAGGGATTAACATAAATAATATTTGGGGGAAAACTTTATAAAATAATATTTGCACAGATGAATGAATAAGCCATTTATTATGAAAGGTTGCTAGACTACTATGATGGACTACACTATGGTAAAGCTTATAATATATAGTCATAGTGTAATTACTAGAGGTAGGAGCTTAATGGCTAAATGGCGCTTGCATTGTTCTAATTAGTTGGTTCTATTTGACGATTTATAACGTATGTATTTATTTATTATCAACGTGTCAATATTTGTATGTGTATAACATTGAGTCTATTATCATGCAAAACGAACTAATGTGCGAATATATTACTTTAAATAAAATAATATACTAAGCAATTATATGTATGTATAGGCAGCATCATAAAGCCAGACAGTAGCTATCAGATATAGCTCTAGTGTCTGAATAGTTCCCCACGTCCATCACAGACTCTGACTTAAGACCACGGTTGAAGAATGATGCGGAGCATAGAAGAGTCCCTGGATATCAGTGATGCAGTAAGCCGAGAGGTAGAGCTTGGATGTCATGTCATTGTGTCATTTTAAAACTAAATGTAAAACCAGGCAGACATTAAATGAATTGCATATTCAAATACTTAACCATTTATAATCATATTTTATCCTTTTACATCACTTTTTATTTCTTTCAGACGCCATAAGTCCTCATCTTTCGTAACATTTTAATCAGTTACGTTTGTAAGAATATAGTTTGGAGAAAATTTTAAATTTATATCTTTATTATATTTTATTTATAATTACCTCCATTCCGAAGATTATTTAAATTTTAACATGGACCAGATGGAATGTCGACTGTCGTCCTAGAGATATTGTCAGATAAACAGGTTGTGTCGTCTGGGTGGGACAGACGTCCTGTCTCGGGAAAGCCCCGGTGAGTTGGAGCTGCACTGCGAGCTCGTTGAAAAGTGGGAAACATTGTGTTAAATTAGATACCAGTCTACAAGAGATTTCTTTTTTTCTTTTTCGCGTATATGCTTTTAATGTATTATGTTCATAATGTGATTGACGTAACCAATTTTGGGAATAATATTTTATTATCATAAGCATTTTGAATTTGATAAGGATATGTTTCCGAATAGGTATAGGTTTATTATATGTAGTTGTGAGGGTGAATATGCATTGTTAGGATTGTATATCTGAGGGGACTAGTGGAACGTTGGTGTAGGGGAGGATGTCCGTCAGTCACGGTTGAAGAGAGGGCAGGAATGTGACTGGGAAATGGTAGGTAGAGAGACCTGTGGGACTGGCCGAGCTCTGGGTGCGGCTTGAGGACACTCCAAGAAAAGGACGGGACGTGTTGGCTAGCGACTCTCATAATACCCAGTGTTAATAAGTTCATGGCTACACACATAGAGATAAAATATTTTCAGTAATAATAAACATACAGTATATATTAACTGTGTCTGCTTGTTTGTACTAAGCAACAACGCAGGGAACACAGTGACTACGTGCCAACTTAGTTTATCATTAACTAATTAACTAACTATTAACTAATAACAGACACCCAAAATCATATCATGATTAATAAATTTGAGACAAATAATTTTTGTATCTAAATTAAGTCCCGTCGGTGTGTGAATAGTGTGAATTTATTCCAATATATTTGTGGCCAGTTCACTTTCAAGTTTCAAAAGAGGGTAATAAAGCCTGTGGTAAAGAAAGCTTATAGCCTATATTTTGGCTGCAAGCTCAGCAACCAAGATACATCATATATTTGTTGCTCAACATGTGCTGTAGGACTTAGAGCTTGGCTCAATGGGAAAATACACAGTATGCCACTTTCTGTGCCAATGGTTGGGAGGAGCCAACAGATCATACCTCCGACTGCTACTTTTGTTTGACTAATGTTTCTGGTAACACCTCTAAAACCAAGTTTGTGAGTGTGTACCCAAATATACCATCGGCGATGAGAGCAGTGTCACATAGTGAAGAACTACTGGTACCTCAGCGACAGAATATAGGATTAGCGTAGTGCCATTGGATGAATTCAGATGAAGCTCAAAGTGTTTCAGAAAAAAATAACCTTGATAAAGAGTATGTGCCAACAAATTTTGAAAAATCCATTTTAACTAGCCAGAGAGAAGTAAACGATTTAGTAAGGGATTCTAATCTCTCTAAGAACAGAGCAGAGCTATTCTCATCCAAACTTAAAGGGTGTAATCTTCTGAATAAAAATGCAAAATGTTCTCTTTATCACAACCGTGAGAAAGACCTTTTATCTTTCTTTACATCGAATGGAGGTGTATAATATTGAAGTGATATTACTAACTTGATGAATAAATTGGTTCATGAACATAAGCCGGAAGAGTGGAGACTGTTCATTGATTCATCCAAGTTAAGTTTAAAAGTTATTTCACTTCACAGCAGAAAGTATTTGCCATATATCCCTGTTTGTCATGCCATTCATATGAAAGAAACATATGAAAATATGGTGATCTTGCTTAGCTGTATACAATACACTAAATACAACCGTAATATTTGTGGAGATTTAAATATTTTCGTTTCTTCTTGATATGTAAACTCGTCATAGCAAGTTTTTTGTTTAAATGAGCCAGTCGTGAAAGTAGTAATCACTATTATGTAAACGAATGACCTTCTAGTGAACAGTTTAACCAAGGAGAAAAGAAGATATCAAACAAACCACGTGTATATACACTTAAAATATTATATCCTCCATTACACATTAAACTTGGACTGATAAAGAATTTTGTGAAAGCAATGGACTGGAATGGGGAAGCTCTTAGTTATTTGCAATGCAAGTTTCCAAGAATAAGTGCCACAAAAATCAAAGAAGGGATATTCATATACTATCAGATAAGGGAGCTTATGAAGGACACTATTTTTGATGCACCCCTCTAAAAAAACTGAAAAGGTGGCATTTAAGTTTGCTGTTTACAACTTATTGGGCAGCTTGAAAGTACCAAACTACAGGCAGCTAGTAGAGCAAATGCTTGACGCCAACAGAATGATGGGATGCACCATGTTGTTAAAACCACAACTTTCTACATTCTCATTTGAACTTTTTCCCAAAAACCTTGGAGAGAAAATGGACTCCCAACATGTTGGCTGACTACTGCTGGCAGCTTAAAAGAGACTTTCAGTAACTACAAAAGGAAATCAATTGGAAAATATTTCGTTAAGTGAAAGGTATGATTTGTGATAAACTAGTTTGTTTCATTCTGCAAATATTAATTCGTAAAAAAGACTAGTAGCTCTACCATAATATTCAGTTAACTATTCTTTTATTATTAATTATCACCATGTATTACCACCCATACGGGCTTTAAGAAAATAAACTAATTACTCTAATGTGCTAGGGATTAAGTATACTCACAGTTAACAATCAAAATAGGAAATAGAATGTAGACATATTTCAATTTCTATTTATTTTTATTTAATATTGAAACCAACAACAAAACTTCATTTTCTTTAGAATCTTAAAACTTTTATTCAAGTATTTCTCAAAAATATTAAAGTGATAGAGTAATTTCAAAATCATACCCAGATTCAGATACACAAAATATACCAAGAACATCCAAATTCATCCAGAAAGCAAACAAAAAGTCTGAATTTGTTGATCATTGTTATAGTCGCCTGCAGATATGAAAAAAACCCCACCTCACTCTCAAATTTGCTACAAAAGATTTCCCAACAGTTTTTTGTAATAACAGGTGTGCTGGATAACATAATTAAAGTTTACCAAGGTTTGGCCTGTGGAAAGGCCCTATTTTCAGTATGGCATTCAAGATAGTCGTCAAATATCTAGCTCCTACAGTTTTTATCCTAGAAAAGTAAAGTTGGTGTCCACACCTATGTTTTTAGGGTCTTAGAATACATTTATCACATCTAAACTATAAACATATTTTATTGATTCTTAGTTTACCAAAAATCAAAATTATCAATGCGAAAGCATTTATATATAGTCATTGTCACATTCTTCTTCCCGAACAGATTCATTGAAATGATTTTCACAATTTTCTGTTTGGCACGGTCCACAAGTAGATGTGCACGGTAGTCCATATCTCGTGCAACTGCGCCATTTTGTTCGTCAGGAAGATGTGCAATTACAATGGAGAATTTGAAGAAGACTTTCTGTTGTAACAGGTTTATTAGTCCTAAATGGTACATTCAGATGGTACAATAGCTTCCACCCGCAATCGACCGCATTCATATTTCTGTCCTTTTCGATCCAAACCATGATTTAGTAATATACTCTAAAGATGTGGTATTTTGTCGAGGACGTTGTAGAAGGAAGGCGCTTTGAAGTGATGAATGACGTGGCAGAAACAATTTTTTTTAGTGAAGATTTGGTAGTGCTAAGAGGTAAAGGAATCCGTACTTTTGCCCCAAAACAAAATTGCCGTTACCTTGCTTCCTAGCCCCTATATAACAGAATTTGTTAGATGTGGGAGCAGAAACACATTTGCACAGTTCTGAATCGTTTGTTCACTGCTAATAACTTTTGGAATGTTGACTACTTACCTGAACCAAATAAGCGCGAAGTTGAATCACATTCTGTGTAAACATGTTTTAATAACAGTTAGAACATACATTGCTACCAAAATATAGTTTCATTTCACTAATATCATATTCCTTATGAAGTGAAGACTTGTCCAAACGAAAATATAAGCTCTATTGTTTAGTAGTGCATAATAGTGGAAAAGGATGACTAAATCTGTATCCTCCCCTAACAACGTCGTTGGATGGTGTTCTGATGACTTGACAGCTGCCTTGACGATGTTGACGTCTGCATCTTCTGACGCATTGATAACACTGCAGTGCCTTTTCCACAGTTCTTCTGTCACCATATGAATAAGTGCCTGTTTGTTGCAAGGTGTAGAGAGAAAATAATTTTTTCTTCACACAAACTCCGTTGCTGCATTGAATCTGATGGTCGAGTGGGTGATATTCCCACGTTGCTGATGCATACTATCCTTGATGAAAGGATCAGCTTTGTAACCATCAAAAATACCAGTTGCTTTCTTATAATGTTTTATGATCAATCCTACGTATGAGCGTGCAATGGCATCATAACTTCCGTTTTTTTCCCTACGACAAGCGATGAAGAATGGAACCACAATGTAACATATAATGTTCAGTTGGTGGGATCGAATCCATGACAGATTTTGGGGATTCATTGATAGTATACGCCTCAATCGCATGAGCCAATTGAACTTGGTCACTTTTACGAAAGATTTATTCGGCCTCAAACATGGATACTGGGAATGGACCGAGTTCATTGCTCATTACATGCTCTAGAGAAAGGTCTCAAATTTTTGACATAACCAAAAATCGTGTGTAAAGGAGAGCATGATCAATGGTTTGGTCTTTGTAAATTTTAACTCTGGACTCGTCAGCAAGGGATTTTGCTTGGTCTTTTCATTTAAATGATACATTAAAATTGGCTTTCCAACCATATTTCGTACAATATTTTTCCCGACAATCTCAAAACTATGCACATTGACATCCTCTTTGGCAATTACACCTGTAACAATTATTCTCAAAGACAGGTCTGGTGACAATGACGTACAGGTTGCAAGTTTTCCCTCGATCTTCCCCACGTCACAGTAATCTCGTTTCATTCTATAGTGTTGACTCTCGTTGCTGATGACTGGTTGTATAGTTAAGGTCATTGTATTCCTGCGTTTCATCGTTGTATTGAGATGTGATAGGTGTGGACAGGGTCCAAAAAAGCACGCATTTATTCACTCATACCACTTCCATGGGTCAATCTGCCACTGCTCCTTAAAAATCTCACTAACATCTACTCGACCACTAGGTCTGAAATAAGACTTGTCCAGAACTGGTTACGGCAGCGAATCACATGGGGTACTTTGGAAAATGCGGCATGTGCACCAGGACGTGTGTTCTGCATCTGACCCATTTCTTGTACATATACATATGCAGAGTTCAGGTAGTCATGATGTCCAACAACAGCAAATATTGGAAGACAGTTTGACACCGCTTGCAAGTGCATCCTCCAAGACAAGGATGTCGGTGGTGGACAGCGCACAGAACTAGCCCAAATGTGGGTGTAAGCTATTATGATTTTTTTACGTTTTTTATATATTACTGAAAATAAGAAATTATGTATAACTACTAAATAAAAAAAAAATTATTTTGTTTATGTCCTACTAAGTAAATGCACGATTGGCTGTGTATAAGTGCGTATTGCTGCAAAGTTATTTTAAACCCTCTTAATGTATAGACACAAATTTTACTTTTTTAGGTTTAAAACTGTAGGAGTTAAGTATTTGATTACCATCTTGGACGCCATATTGAAAATGGGGCCTTTCCGTTGGTAAAACCTTGGTAAGCTTTCAGTATGTTTCTCAGCACACCTGATACTACAAAAAAAAACTTTGAGCAACCTTTTGTAACCATTTTTTAAGGGTCAAACCGTATTTTCAGCCAACTATAATACGAATAGGCAGGAGTGATTGACTTGGATCTTAAAGGGAGGTGATAAAATATCAGCCATCAACTTTAGATTAATGTTAGTGTACCACTTTTAATATACCATAAGTCTTGACAAATTATCATAATCATCAACACATAAAGTTAAACA
Organism: Timema douglasi; assembly: GCA_901482245.1. Classification (NCBI taxonomy): domain Eukaryota; kingdom Metazoa; phylum Arthropoda; class Insecta; order Phasmatodea; family Timematidae; genus Timema; species Timema douglasi. Next base: position 29,598 of record CABEEJ010004240.1, read on the forward strand.
AATATATTAATAATAAGGAAGTTTTGAAAAAAATATTAACCAAAGAAAAATAGCATCCACCCAGTTGAACAAAGAAAATAAACCATACATACTTCATTAAATGTAATAATAAACACTGAAGGACATTACAGTGGGATAAAAAAAGTCGTCTTTCTTAAAAAAAATAATGCAACCCTTAGTTTAAAGAAGGTGCTGAGTGGTTCAGTTTATTCTAAGGTTTTCACAACAATGAGTACTACTTCATTAAATATTAATGAGCTGCTTAGCTTGGGAGATGACAGCTTCATTTACATTCTACAGGACATCGCAAAATAAAGTAGCAATTTGCATATGATACGAAAAAATGTTAGTATTTGACATTCACAATGGTGAGCACGCGGACCACAGCGTCTGTCTTGTTTTATTTGGTTTAATGGCAGCATGGAGTTAGGAATGATATTTATATGAAAACACTTGATAGACAAAATATTATTTAATTTTCATTTGGAAAAACTTACGATTTAAAAATAATTTAGTATAAAAATAAGTTGATATAAAAATTTTGCTTGAATATATTAATGCTTTAACTTTTTTGTATGATTAAATAATTTAAACATATTTATCAGATCTGCAAACTGCAACCTACACAGTTCTCTTGTCTCGTTTCCTGGCCCTATTCAACATCGAATTACCCTACCTAAGCTTCTAATTTTATCATCAATTTATTTTAATATTTTATTAGAATCAATGGGAAGGCTAAGCTTGGACTCAAATTATAAACCTGAAAAATTAATTACAGCCTAAAGCAGAAACATTTATATCCGCCCGTTTCCCGTCCCTTTCCAACGGAAATTGATATTTCCCGCCCGAAAATTTCCCGAAGTCCAAATGTCCTTCTCGCACAGGTCTAAAATATTTACAAGGTATCATTTTACTGTCCTTCAATTATTTTGGTAAAACAATATGGATCCATATGGAACATATCAATATTAGATTTTTTATTACTAGCATATCCACCTTACCTTTATTAACTCTACTGAAATTTAGCTAGGCTTTACGTGAAAATTTATGGTTCTCTAATTAATTAACCCATTTATTCCTATAACTTTTTTTTTAGTAAATGTCTTAATATTCACTTGTATGGGTATAATAGGATATAACAATAATATAACTTCAAATATTTTTATGGCGCCATTTTGAAATAATGATATGCCCCATTAATGGGGCAGTGGGATAGAGAGGGTAGAGGTTATTAATGGATTTTAAAGGTGTATAAAATAGTTGTAAAAAATTAATTTTATTAAAATTAATGATTAAAACACTACTACAAAATGATTATTTACTATTACAATTTAATTTTTGTCATATTAAGTAGGAAAATTACAATATTATGGTTCATTAGCAGTCTTTCAGCGAGAATGAAACATCCCTGAACAATGTACATGACATCCAACATTTCATTTCTTGCATTTCATTGTTGTATTTTTATGACACTCCCCACATCGAATTTGCGTCATGCTCTTTACAATCACATGATTGAGCCCATCAAGTCGTATGTCATCACACACTCGTTTTTTCAAACGTTAATGCTGTACTTAGATAGATAGGTTTGTACAATGAATCGAGTGAAGGCTGATAGATCTAGTTTGTCTTCCTTTCCTTTGGATGTCAACGATACAACTGCCATGCGTTGTTCACAAAGGCATTGAGAGGAAACATGATAATCTGCCAATACCACTTCTTCATGCGTACATTTACTCGGTAAGTCGAGATGTTTTGGTCGAGTCTGTCTACTCCTCCCATATAACAATCATAGTTGATAATACAGGCAGGCTGGTCAATTTGAATTCTTTTCTTTTATTTGTGGCTCCATTTCCTGCTTTACCAATTGGTTTAGCCCCTCGAAGAGTAGAAGCAACCGTTACAATATTAATGAAACAAATAGCCGAAACTATTTGTTAATGCATTTTAGGAGGATTACACCTCTTAGATATCATATTCTGAAAATTGAAAAATGACACCTGGACACGGGAATCGAACCCGGGACCTTCAGATTAGTACGCCACTGCTCTTACCACTGAGCTATCCAGGATTCGTCCCGTGCCCATGGTCATTCTTCACTCATAGTTTAAGGCAGAGTCTGAGATAGACGTGGAAGTCGTCAGCTTATAAACATGTGATTATCTAAGAGGTGTAATCCTCCTAAAATGCATTAACAAATAGTTTCGGCTATTTGTTTCATTAATATTTAAGTGCTACACTCGGTAACATATTTATTAATTATAAGTTATATTAGTTCGTCCCGCTCTATAATTAAGAATTAGTAGAAATGGCATCGGTGCACTTTCGGATTATATTTCAGGCTCATAATGTGTTTGTTGGTGACTTTGAGGTCAGGGTTTTAATCCCGGTTTTGCGTATTGAGATCGTTTTCCCCGCTAATTTATATTGCACTGTCTCTACAAGCAAATTCGGATACATTTGATCTAAATTCTGTCTTACTCATCCCCGCCCTATTATCGTGGTTAAAATGCGTAAGCCTATAGCTGGAGGGTAGAGGGGGTAGTAAGAAGTGAGGGGGGGAAAAAGTCACTTTCTAGGTGTTTTAGGTGGGTGTGTAGTGTAAAATGTGTTTTGATATTTTCTGTGTTTAAAAAATGCAAGTTAAAAAACTTCCGTTTATTAATTTGTTTTGTCGCCAAGAACGTTCTTGTTTATCATCTCAATATTTCAACATTTTCACTTCCATTTACTAACAATGTATATATTTCTTACTAGCTTACAGACTGGGCTTACAGGCTAGAGTTCGATCCTTGACAATGTTCAAAATAACTTTCAATTCTCATAGTTGTGGATTAATGTTAAATTGTATACTTGTTGTGTTTGCAGTAAATGTATGTATATATATATATATATATATATAGAGAGAGAGAGAGAGAGAGAGAGAGAAAGAATATGACTTGCTCTGAGCCCATCACTGACCAGTGACTCCCAGTCCAATGTATGCCATGTTGTGTTTCAGACGGAGCACCGTCTCTGTGCCGCATGCTCTGAGCCCATCACTGACCAGTGACTCCCAGTCCAATGTATGCCATGTTGTGTTTCAGACGGAGCACCGTCTCTGTGCCGCATGCTCTGAGCCCATCACTGACAAGTNGGAAAGCATGTAAACCATCTCTTATTTAGTAACAACCAGAGCGGATGAACTTTACCGAATTTGCCATTCTCATCTAGTGTTAAATTATCACATACATGTAAATATTTCAAAATGTCTTCAAAAGTATTTCTTGACATTGCTTTTGAGGCTGCTTCATTATGAGTATCACTTGAAGTTTCCCAATACATCCGATACCTTGGAACACTGCAATATCCACTCAACAAGAGGATTCATTAAAACCCTTTGATTTCATTGATAGCTACCTTGAATTTTATATTACCTTTCTGAAAAGCATAGTTGTTTGAACAATTAAATATGAGTTCTAGTACTTCATTGTCAGAAAACATTTCAAAAATCTCTACAGAACTATAATTATTTTGAAGCCTTTCAGGCTGTTCCCGAGTTGGTTCTGGTGCTAAAGGCAAGTCCATATCTTGCCACTTTCGGCAAGGAGTTGTAGTTTTTATTCTACTAGACTTATTTTCATTATCTGGTGTGTTAACATTTTCTAGGTATTCTTCTGGAATATCTTCTTCGCCCATAATTGTACTAACAATACCTGTGTCTTGAAGGTGCTTGGCGTGCAACTCTGCTGTAGCACCAAGTTGATTACCACTGAGATGATTGATATCTGGGTTGATAAAATCTTCATCTTCCCTGTCTTCATCACTAAGTAAGGGGTTTTCAGGAGGACCCATGAAGATTTTGCCTCTAATATGTTCTCATCATCATCATCATCCAAAATTGAAATTATTTCATCTAAAGTTAGCCTGAAATCCAAGAAATAAAAAGATAAAAACTTAGTAACCATCTACTCATTCATTCCCACCGCATCTATATTGGGGCATCAATGTATTTGTTACTATTTACAGAGTAACATTTTATTTACTGGTTATATTACTATTAGGTGCAATAAATCAACTAATAATAAAGTGGAAACAACATAACTATAATAGTAAAAAATACAGTGACAATAGACTACGTTTTCTTTGTTGACATGATGTCCTCACTAAGCTGTTTCTAAACTTCAACACTTTTTTTTAATAATTTTATCATGATGAAGTAACTGCTACCAACAGTTTAAACTATCGCCAATCTAGTAATTCAAAGTGAGAAATTTCCTGAACAACCAAATAGATAGATATAAAAAAAATAAAAAGTTCACCGCCCCAATACTGGGGCGATGGGAATAATTGGGTTAATAGCTTATTTAATTTCAATAATACTTGGTACTGGGACTTGTGGTTTATCAGTATGAACTTTCATAACCCCATAAAATTTCAATTTATTGTCCACTCTTACACTCTCATGCTGACAATTTATCTACATCATACATTTACAGATTTTCCCTATGATTTCCCTGTTTTGTTGCTAATAGACGTTTCCTAGTTTTTGCTTCAACTACTACTACCACTATTAATGTTATTATTACTACACCCCCGTGTGACCTGATATCCTGTAGGCTTATATAACGTTTTTAATTATTTGTAAGTGATCAATTTTAATGTATATATTCTCATCTGGGCAGGTCCAAGTATTGTCATTAATATTATTATACTTGAAGCAATACTTTTACCAATATTTTTAATATGAAATTACTTTATCTAGCCAAATTAAATTATTGTTATATTAGTTTCAACATATGAACAGGATTTGCATCAACCTTTATTATTTTAATATATTTAAGTGGGACTATTTACTGTTTTTCTAGATATTTCTTAAAATTTAAAATATTATCATAAATAATAATTAATCTTATAATAATTTTAATAATTAAAATAGAAACCAGGCCTACATCTAAACCATGAACTTTCGATAAAATATTAAAAACACTAAATAAATTTTGTAATATAAATATATCAAACATATTATAGCAGACGAACTATATTTAAATTTATAAATATGATATATTCAACCAAAAATATAAATATGTAATTGACATGGCCTAAATTGAGGCGTGTTATGTTTAATATTGTTGTGTTGTGTATTGTGAATGACAAAACGAGGGTTGCAAGGTGTTGTGATTAGCTTGTAAACAAATAAAACATATGCGATGACAACATAAACAGAGTGTCAGCATTCCTCACGATAAATCAGACCAGAAGTCAGAATAAAAAGTAGTCCATCCCAGCTAACAGTGCTAACTAGCCACCATCGAATCTAGGGGGTCACTCTGCCTGTCTTGGGGACCACGGGGGCTAGGACGCCGGATCAACAGTTCAAGTATTGGAGGGTTGCCATTGAGCCCAGGGTGCCAGGGTTCATAAACCGTTTAAGATCACCTAAAGTTCCATCAAGCCATTGATTAAGAATTCCCTGCAATAATACTTTCTGTCACGAGCTCCTAATTAATCCTATTAAGTTATTTCATATCTCTTAACATTTCTTATCAACGTCACGTTTTGTAATAGACAAATTAGAGCAAATAAAAGCCATACAATCCTCAGCCGGACATCAATTACAAACCCACACAATCACTTCCCCTTCCTCGGTCACAATCCATCCTGACAAAGTAGGCCCACACGGACGACGGGGGGTGATAAATAAGTTTTTTTCGTTTTTATGAAGAAGTTTATTTTTCCAAAAATACCATAATTTTTTGTTATATATTTGCTCATAAATATCATCATATTTTGAATTAATCGCTTGTATACGTTTCCCTAATAATTTGCAGCAGTTTATAATATATTAACAATTACACGTATTTTAAAATATTCCATGTACTCGGGCGTGAAGCCAAAATGATCCCAAACTAAAGAAGAGCGGATGTCTCCCGGTTGGCTGAAGTCCATCGTCTGGGGAGCTTTGCGGACAGCCAAAAACATTAAGAAGGGAAACATTGTGTCTTATTAGACTTGTTTTGAAAACACAGACAGAGAACGTCAAACGTCTTATCATCCGCATCTCAGACAATATCAATTATGAATACAAAATAACTCAAAATTGGTCAATTTACTGACAGATAATAAACTAGTTTAGTTATAGCATTACTAGGGTTTTATCAGGAAACTACTTTGTGAAACGTAGAGGAAAGTAATGTTTAGGTACTTTCTCTGTAACCAGCTATAATTTATTTGGAGGGCAACAATCAATATGAACCGCATGCCCCATGAGCACATTTTATTACATAATTCAGAAGCCCTATAATATTCATTTTGATACCATAATTTGTATGGTATCCATGACTCAAACAGTACACAATAATTACATGTACACTCCAGAAAGGGCTTAGTGTTAACTTGACGTATTACACTATGACTCTATCTTATAGGTTGCATTATTGTTGATCCATTCAAGATAAACAAAGGTGCATTCATGTTAATTAAAATACAGTTTTAAATTTAATTTTTCTATAAAAAAACATTATAAATATTTTTTAACTATGAATGAACATACTATATTAAATCAAATATTAAAACTATTGCTATTTCCTCTAATACCGGTCTAGAGTACCACGAAAATTGATCTGAAAGGCCAAGCTTAGACCCACTTAAATTTTGAAAAACATACTCTCATCGTAGTCTGCTCTGATTTAAAAAATAATACCAATAATATTGTACAGCTAATTCTATAATACTTAGTTAAATTTGTAGTGCTTCGTTATTTAAAAATTCTTGAGAAAAATTAAACAAATAAGTCTGCAGCTAGTCATGGGTTGTATACTTTTATGACTCTTCTACATTTTACGAAGAAAGCTAATAATTTTAGACTGATTTTATCAAAATATAGTTTATTTAGGGAGCATTTATCTAAATAGTATAGCCATCTAACATATCTTCCCATAAAAACGTACACTATAATGTAGAATTTCAATGTATTGGTTGGTATTTTATATAACTAGAATATATGTTGGTTAAACTAATAATAAGTATGTCAATGTTATTAATTTCTTCTAACCACATATTTAAATACCTAAAATGTATAAGCCAATTGAAATGCATTAATATTTTAAAATTTATCAACTTATGCAACAATATAAACACATGTTTTATAATGTTAACTTTCAAGTGTAGCCTTATTATAAAATTATTTCATTTGAATCCAACACATTAATCACGTAGGTAGCGTGTATATTATGACAATTACTTGTAAAACTGATTAAATTATACTATATATTTTGTGAATTTTAAAAGTATAATAATTATTATTATTAGCACCACGTCTTACTACCCATTCGGATTATACGCACTTACGCTAATGTGTAATGGTAGGGTGATTGTGAGATGAAATGGAGGACCTACAGTTTAACGTGGAATCCGAACCACGGTGGAGGCCTGGCATTCCCCACATTCGCAAGATGTCTTGTCAGAGGTGAAGGAAGGGTTTGGTAATAAGATAAATCTTTGCCTGGACCGAGGATTGAACCCCGGCCGCCAGCATAGAAGTCTGACACCTTACCCCTAGACCGCCAGGTCACCGACTAAAAGTATAATTAATATCTACTTTGTAAATATTTAGTTGAAAATATGTTAAAAAATTTGTTTTTTCTTTATGGTCTGTAAACTAAAAATAAAATAATAACTAATGAGCGTTAAACATATTTTAAATAATTATTGTAACTTTTCAGTATTATAATGTTACAACTTACAAGCAAACTAATTCTTCCCACACTGGAAGTCTATTCGGAGTCGCTTAGGATGTTATCAACCTAAATGAACACTACCTTAGTTCTTTAATATATCAAATTAACATTTCAAGAATTGGTTCTTCCAATATAACTATAATAAATAAGTTATTTATATAAAGCCACTAAAAATAGAGCCAAGGTAAAACGTAATTAGAAAATTTACCTAAAAGGAAAAGGTATTAAAAAATTAAAACTTCTCTAATCTATGTTCGTGAGCTTAAATATGGCCATGGTTTATCATAAATTAAAAGTGTACATTTAAAGTACTTTTGTGAATATAAAATGTATCAAATATGACCTATTTATATATAAATGGACGTTTTATTCATCTTTCCTTCTTTTTGTCCTCGTGGTATTATTTGAAAGCCTCTTCTTTTGATTGTTCTAGTTAAATGGAAGAGTTTCTCGTGTCACTTAAGTTGAGACACACTGGTATACGGGCGCAAACAACTTTTCTTTGTCAAGACAGACTTAGATTCTAGAAACTGAAACATATCACCTTTAGACACAGCAAGTGTGTGTTGGTCGGAATAGGTTTAGAGTTCCGTTTCTGATAATGTTCTCAGTAACAGAAAATAATACAACTAGATTTGGCTGCGTGTTGTACTAATGCTGGGACATTATTTAATATAAACCAATAGGTGGTTTTACTTAAATTTAAAATATTCCTTCCTTGATTTCAAAAGATACTAAAATAAAATGATCTTGTTAACAATAAAAGACAACTTTTTAACTATTACAATATAATAATGAGGCCGAATGAAATATTATAAATACCTCTGGTGTAAAAGTAGTTTGTCTTTTGAACATTCTAATGTATAAAGAAGGGAAAACCAACCGTTATAAATATATTGCATTTGTTTCGGATGAAAACGTATTCTATTTCATTAGATGTTTGCTAGTCATTGTTATATTTACTAACATAATGCTGTTCAAAAAATCAATTGATTCATATCTGGGTGTGTAATGTGTCCCATTGGAATTTGTTGGACAATGATTGCGATTGGGGATTATTAGGCCTATTTAATGAACCTAAATATCTGACTCTATAGAGTCTAGACTATAGTAGATTAAATATTTAATCTAATGGAAGTGTTAAATTGTTTCTCATTTGAATATTTCATTATAAGCAACATTTTTTACCCATAATTTTTCGTATTTTAGTGTAGGCCCCAGTTAAAAACATTTTGGGACCCCTCATAAGAATATTTTGCCACCACGATTTCCTACAACGTTTAAGGTTAGGGCCTACCTGCCTGCTATTTTTCATCTTCCTAGTTCTAATGGTCTTTGAGTTTATTTTGACTTTGTTTTTATGGATCTCCCTCCCACCCACCCCAATTTTGGGAGCCCCCTGGGTGTTTTCTGTCACAAAATATTTATTTCTTCACCCCTTTAGGCTCGAGGCTACCTTCCAGCAAAATCTCAGCTACTTAGGTATTCTGTGTTTCAAGATTATTTCGGCTGGCAATTATTATAGCTGTTACCTACAAGAAAGTTCTTTTTTAATCTTAATTAGAAGGCATTTATTGCAAGAACCGGGAATGTGAAGCATTTAAATATTTCCAGAGAAAGTATATTATTAAAGAACCAGATAATTGAGCTTACTTACTAATAATTGAACACACGAATATTTAAAAAAAATTATATTATCCCCAATTTTAATTAAACTAAATTTATTTAGTTCAGTAATTTATTGTTTATAAATGCAATATTTAATTACATATGGTTCATTAACTTTTTTCTAGTGTACATAGATATATATCATGAATTGAAAGGTTTATTAGTTTCAACACATACATTAAAAAGAAAATATTTTATAGTTAGCCAATAGAAACTAGTTAGTATTAAGTTGTATAAGCTAATATTGTTTCCTCTCCCCCAAGTATGAACAATGACCAGTATTCACACCATTGATTTAAAAAATTCCATCTCATAGCTAACTATTTCATTAAAATACATCATTTTACAAGAAAATTTAAGCATATTTTGAATTTTATTTTTACAAGAGTCTAATAAATGTATTTATTTCTAAATTATTGCAGTTTGTTTATACTTCAATCCCTAAATCAGGTTTAATAATGAAGTTAGTGTTTGTTAAAAGAAAGATGGATGTTACATATTTTGTTGGGTATCTAACATTATACATATAAGTTATTAAGAAGTGGAGGGTTCAATCAGGGTAATAGATCCCACCCCTGTGGAAAAATGGACACAAATCAAAAAATAACGGCGCATACTACATAGCTTACTTAAAAGAAATATTGAATCAGGAAAAGTGACACAACTCAAAATAAGACAGTACAGTGTTTTCTTTCAGAGTTGACGTCGATTAAGAAAAGTGACAATTTCTAATATCTTAATGTAGAAAGTGTCACTTTTGCTGATTCAATATTCCTTTTAAGTAAACTATGTGTTATTTACTGTTATTTTTGTTTTGTGTCCCTTTTCATAATTTTTTCTTTAAAATAATTAAGTAAAATCTAGGCAATTTTTTTCCCAATCCTGTTGTTTTTCTTGCTTCAGCCCTTTTTCAATGAAACCCCTTGAGATTCTTGTTTTGAAAACGAACATGTCTGCTTGTTTATTTTTTTTAAACCTAACTGGATCAAACATAACTTCCAAAAGTTTAAAAAATAAATCTTAAAAAAAACGGAGTTTGTTGCGTTTATTATGATGTCAAGAGCGGGGAAATTGGAAAAAGCGGCGTTGAGTATGAAAAAGTTGTGGGATCAAAGCCAGGATAAAAAAAGAAAAACTAAGGTAAAAGTTAGAATGAAAGGAAGAAAGATGCAAAGAAGGTAAAAAGTTAATATTAAAAATAAATCTTACTTTGAACATTTGAATGAAACGGAACCCAACATTGATAGAAAAATATTTAATTACTAGAATGTAAGTGTAAAAGAGACTGACGGAAATGATTGACTCGAGAATAGAAGTAAGAAAACTGAATTTGACAGAGAAACATACCTAACTACTAAAACTGAGGCCAAAAGGGAATCGATTATAGAAGTAAATAGTGCAGAAAAAAGAAACAAAAAAGGTGAATAATTATTCATACATGAGAAAGGTAGAATAACGCAATGAACAAACAAATCAAGGAACACATTCCACATGGTACAATTGGGGAGGTTATGCAATGCTACTAAGGTTACCTCAGGTTGAAAGCTCCCGAGCTCAAAGTGAATCGCCAGATGAAGAATAGTTGTTGAATTGAATTCCACGATCTATACGTACATCTCAATTTTAATGGCCCATCATCTAAATCATAAATGCTCAGAAGAATCATTAAGATCATCAGAATCAGAACTTGAACACGCACGACTAACGAGGCTAATACTGTTTCACAAACAAAAAGTGAGATGAAGTAGAATTTGAGAATATTACTATACATAAGGGGAAAAGAGCTAAAAATTCTGTTTGCAAACCAGAATTATCGGTGAAAAATTAAGCAAAAATTCTTTTCCTGAGGCGTTACCAAAGTTTGTGTTGCTTATCATATAAAAAATCAATAAGTACACGCCAAACCAATCATGCTTTCTATCTTGTAATTGATGGAAAAAATCTACAAGTTTGCAATTTTTTTAAGTCAACTCTCTACATCAATGGACGACATATTAGGACATTCTTGGATGAAAAAAAAATTGTTTTATTCATTAAAATCTTAAAGAGAAACGTGAAAAACCCCTAAAAGTGTATTCTACTCTAAAATATGGAGTTCTTAATAATATCAATAAAATCTATAGGATCTACGAGCGCTAACCAAAAGAGAGTACATAGAAAGTGGAAGAACCCTTTATGATCCATTCAGTGATTATAAAAAGGATTGATTGCGGCGTTCCTTATGCAAATGCTAATATGTATTCTAGAATTATTAAACAGAATTTTAAAATATCTTTATTTACCTCCAATTAGAATCGATCTGACCTCTGCATTGCTTATAACAATGTAATGAACGAAGTTAAAGAAGCACAGAATAAAATATATATACATTTAATGAACATTTTAGGGAAGAAGTTTTATCAAGGAATGAAAAATAAAAAAGGTAAGAAAGCAGAAGAAAGCTATTGAAAATTTAATGGTATCACTGTATACTAGACTTTCACAAATAAGAAATAAACAGTAATGATGATAAATAAGAAATAAACAGTAATGATGATAAATAAGAAATAAACAGTAATGATGATAAATAAAAGTAACGATCTAAAGTTAAACGAGTCTTAAATAAGAAATGATAAACTAACATGATAAATATCAGTTACGTAACTACGACGAAAAAAGTTACAGATATTAAACAATACACTAATGTAAGTAAAAAAGTGGCATAACTATTATAAAGAGGGTTAGATTTGATTATCTAGATGAATAAATTTAGTTGATTAAGAAAAGTGACCACTCAAAATGTTTGCTCTAACCTGCTTCGTGATGTAACCATAGTGACCAAAAACAATCGACACACTATTAATATATTTTATAAAAGTACAGTCCACTTTATTACCATTATATAATTTTCCAATCTTAAATAGCTATTCACCATTTCAATTTTTTTTTTCTTTTTAGATTTCTCCTTCTCCTGAAAAATTACATTTTTTTGGTGTGTGTCCCTCCACTCGCTGGGGTGAGAATTATCCTTTAAAAGAGAAAATTAATGAAACTTGGCCATAAGAATCGAACCCGGACTTTTGATTAGTACATCAGTGTTATACACTTATCTATTCAGGAGTCGTTCCATGTCCAAGGTAATCCTTCACTCATATTTTAAGGCTAATGTGAAGTGTTATATAATAGGTCTGGCATTATTTAAAAAATCTAATAGTTTTCTACCATAAAGGAGAAACATGTTAAATTTACAATTTCTATAAAATACATTCTTTTAAACCCTACGTTACCAAGAAGCCTTCAGCTGGGGTTATAAGTAGAAGGCTTTAGACTCGCAATGAATTTGTCTTCATCTGACACGCCATACGAGGCCGGATGGATTAAGGGTGTGGTACACATGTCAAACTCAAAACCTAAAAGGCTTAATGAGCAAAAAAAAAGCTACTTGAACACATTATGGTATTAGAGAAACCGCCATCACAAGAAACTTTGCGTTCTTTTAGAGCCACAATGAGTTATGGCATTAAAATAATATCACTCAGTGATATTCATATCGTGGCTGTTAAAGAAAAGAACGTGTTCTGGCAGTATAAAAATAAGGTGGACCATATGTTTTTTTCTATTTACGAAAATGATTCAATGACAGACACATTTTAGTCAATTGTAAGAAAAGATTACATTAAATAAACCTTTTGTAAGCTTATTAATTTATTGATCAAAAATACATGTGACATAGTCCTAGCCAAGAATAACGACTAAGACCATTTATCTTTGGAGGATTTGTTAGAATGATATTTAGAGGTTAGCATGGACTAGGTTAGACTAGGTTAGGCTATGTTAGGTTAGTTTGGTTAGGCTATGTTAGTTTAGTTTGGTTATGTCAAATTAGACTATATTAGGATGATTTAGGATAGGTTAGGTAGGTTATGTTATTAAACTTGTCTGGCATCTAGGGGGAGATCTTGTTACGGGAGATCTTGTTACGAGAGATCTTGTTACGATGGATCTTGTTACGGGAGATCCTGTTACGAGATATCTTATTACGGGAGATCTTGTTAAGGAATATCTTGTTAGGGAGATCTTGTTATGGGTTATCTTGTTACGAAAGATCTTGTTACGTTACATCCTGTTACGGGAGCTCTTGATACGGTAAATCATGTTTTTAGACATCCTGTATAGTATAAAAACAAGTGTTGGGACCATCAACTCTCTATATCTGTTCTAAACACTATCCAAGCTCATTCCCGCCTTTAAAAGGGCACCTCTGGCTACGATTTCAAATTTGAGTTCACCCCGTTAGTTGCATATTTTGTTTATAGTACAGATTTTGCAGTAAATCTACAATATTTTAATGCTTCATATTATTCTATTAATTGTTGTTCTTTTTTCCATTCAATTGTTGATTTAAATATACCTTTTTATACTTTGTGAATATAAAATTACCAACTCCATAACGTAGATCTGTTGTTCTTACTAATATAATACTTGTAAGATGGCTCACTAATTACATCACATACTTTACACTTTGAAGTTACACATTTTGTGTCGATATATTATAATTTGTTTTCCAAGCCTCATTTTAGATGTTCAAAACATAACTTACTATTTATTATAAAATAAAGACAACGAAGCCGCCCTGATGCCAAAAGCTCGTACTCCACGCCGATGACACGATCAAGACAGAACTTGATTCACTTCCAATAAGCCGCTGTGTTTTTACGACTTATCGTTCAACCAAATCTTGTTTGAAACAAACTGTTAGTGAATTAGGCTTGGAATCGGTTTAGAGAGTCCCCATGACGATGTAACAAAGCTAATGTCTTCTAAGCTGGATGACTATTGTAAGGTTTCCTTGTCTTGCGTCTTATTTTCTCATAGGGGGAGTCCCCTTACAACACACCTCCAATTGTTGGTTTTCCCCCAACACCGTCAAAACGTAGCAAACAGAATATTTTCCTTTTCTGATGACGTCACCATTAGCCCATTCTCTTGAATTGCTTTTCTTCTTCTTCCTTGAGTGTTACGTCCGTGAATCTATACTCGAGGATATTATGATAGATCAAAGACTGCTGAACGAATCAGAGAGAAGGGATATATGATTGCATGCGAGGGAATGCGAGCTAAGAAAATAAACTATAAGTATTTACAGCATTTTCCTACACAATTGGTAAACCATTGCTTTAGTGCATATTACGCTTAGTTTGACTTTCTACACATTGATAAGCAGTTATTAATAATTGTAATGGGAATCAAGGAATTAAATGAGTACTTTTTATTAAATTAAAATGTTTTTTTCAAAAATCTTTAATATGTTTCTGGTCTATATTCAAATAAATGACGATATTACTATGTGTAGCAAGTCAAACAAAACGAATTTACTTAATAAATAATTGATTTACTTTCGGAAAATAATCCTTTATGCTATAAAAACTAAATAATACTCTCAATAGTTTACGTTTTATTCCATATCACTTTAAGAGGATTCAAAGCGAATACCTAACATGAAATTATGTGTATCTGTTGGTTCGAAAATAATAATAATAATAATAATAATAAACAGCAAAGGTGTACTATTAATAAGCTTGATAAGTTGGGTCTTTAAAAAATTAACCGTGTCTTACATTCCGTCCGGGGCTAATGCATTTTTAATTAAGTTTACTTTAAGGTAGGTATAGGGAATATAGAGCTTATTCACGATTAACCCATATCTTTGTAAAGAGAGAGTAGAAACTCATTTAGTATAATGCACCCCCAGTGCAAAAGTCCAGGACTCAAACCTCATCATTCCCATCTTCTCACGATCCTTGATGAGTACGAAATCCACCCAGTGCGAGTTTCAATAATATCTCTATAATCTCAATATTATTGTCTGTGTGTTTATCCGCACCTCAAGAAGCACTAAATGACTCAGAAAGACAAAACTTTGCACACCTAGGCTACATTCAGATAGACAGGATTCATCCGCACGGTTTGATCCGCACGGAGATTGGCAACTCTTCAGTGGTCGCTGAATCTGTGCGGATTCAGTGAAGCGCGTGATCAAAGTTGAAATAGGAAGGCCGAAGAAGCAATGTGTTCTGGCTTTTTTTGCACCTCGTCTTACTAACCGTTCGGGTTATACGCAAAGGTTGAATTTAAAGGAAGCATCATTCACCGATCTCCCTGTAATCAGTTGTCTATTCTAACAAAAGAGTGACGCCTTTGAACTTGTGGCCACTGAAGCTGATGTGTATTGAGTATTATGGATACGATCACGCATGACCAATTTATTAGCCTTAAAAGTTGAAAGAATTTCCACCAATTCCTGCAAATCCTATTTTTAATTATTTTGTGGGAGTAATTTTCACATTCCATATCAAACTAAAGATGGCACCGGCGAAGACGACATTTATGCTATTCAGGGGGAAATTGGTGCGGAATCCTGCAATAAAGGTCGAGGATAAGAACTTGAGAAGGAGCCAAACTGTTAGATACCTGGGAGACACTTTCTATGATAATCGAAACTTCACGACACATATAGAGGAAGTGATGGGGAGGGCAGAGCGGGTCATGAATAAAATCATAAGCATTGACCAGAGGAGGTTCCACCTGACCATGTGGATAATAAAGACATATCACTTCTATTGTTGGCTATGGAGCGTGCGTCTGGGCCCACAGACTGAACAACGTCATGCTGGCTAGGGCTGTCCAGAGTATACAGAGCAACGTCCTCCTGAGACTTGTGGATGGATGCCTATCAGACATTGGCGACATATGCACTGTGTGTTGCGCTAGGTATGTGGCCATTGGACCTTCTGGTTAAGAAGAAAGCAATTGGGTACTGGAAAAAGAAGAATAACTGGGAGAAAGTTAGGATACTCACCTCACCTGAAGGGGAAACATGCGAAGACACAGAGATTGCTCTGTTGAGGGAATTGCAGAGACGCTGGAATGGTAGTGAAACTGGTAGAAGGGCTTATCAACACTTTCCCAATGTGGTCGAAAGGATTGATAATGCACATCTGGAACCATCCCCGGGTCTGGTCCAGTTCATCACGGGGAAGGGACCATACCAAGAATCCTTAAGGAAGATGAGATTGGTCGAATCTGATATGTGTGAATGCGGTGAGGTGGGTACCCCAGAACATGTGGTATTCTAATGTGCCCGTACGCTGGAGATAAGAAGGCAGAACCAGCAGGAAGTGCAGGTGAGACTGGTGGGTGATATCCTGAGAGACTCCGCCCATTGGAGGTTCCTAGATAAGCTGGCAACAGAAGCTTCAGAAAGGGCTAAGCCGGAATACATAAGGGCACTGAGAGAGAGACGAGGACTGGGTCAGAGGCTAAACAGGCAGAGGGCCAGAGACGGAGGGGGGGAGACGAACGACAGTGACAAGGACAGTAACACAGTGACAAAGATGGAGACGATGATGAGGACAATGACAGGGACGAGAACAGAAAGACGGGAAGCGGGACTGAGACAGACACAGGTGATGTCTCAGCGGGGACCGAATAGTGGAAGAAGAAGGTTGCTTTTGCGGAAATACTGATATACAACCTTTTATGAGGACCAAGGAGAGATGCCGGAAAGTGGCAAACACATATCTTTGTAGGACTGGGATACCAGTTCGACTGATGGATCCAAAGGATTACTGAGGTAGCCCCGGTAATCCGAAGGATCATCATTCCAGACAAACATTGGGGAAAGATGAGGAAAGAAATAGGACGCAGGGGGTAACCCTGTGACTGCAGATCCTTCTTCTTGGAAACAAGAAGAGTAGGGTCAGGTCTAGTAAGGGCTCTATGCGTCAAGATGGAGATAGGTGGCTGCTCAGCAGCCCCCTTGTACCATCAGGGCGTCGGATGTTTCTGGAGTGTAATAATTTGTTTAGATTAGTTAGCTGTGAGACTATGATGAGACTAGAATAGGATAGGATAGAGAAGGGAGGGTAATAGGATGGGTAGGCTAGGAGAAACAATTTCAGGGTATGTAGAATAGAAATAGGGGAAAGACAAGAAAGAAAGTGGTTTGGGCTTAAGAGTAGATGGAGCACCAACTCTGATAGGGCGCCTCTCCAGGTGGCTGATAGGGGGATGCTCGCCACCGCTGGGTGCACCGTCAGGCCAGGATGAGAAACCATGTCTGATGGGATGACCAGCGGAGGAGGGTACCGGGGAAGTAATACACCCGGGACGGACCAACTGGAATGAGATTGAAACTATCTCGAGTAGGTACTTTAGGTGTCGAACCTATTTAGACAAAATAAAATTTGGAAATTATATAGAAGTAGAAAATTATTTGGCAATGTGTAAATACGGCTTGTATTTAAAATTGTAAGATGCCAGGCCAAAATATATAATAAACAATATAATAATAACTTACAACCATTACTTTTTCCATCCTATGACCTGGGTCAGTTTATTATTCAAACATATATTTCCCACAACCAGCTTAATAGGTCTGTAGTAGCTTCATATGCCTTTTAATCTAACTTAAGACTAGGACAAGCACAACATCCAGTCCTCAGCTGTTAATTTATCAATGTGAAAGAATAAACCCAAATTTAACCAATGACAAATTTTTGGCCATGCCAAGAATCAAACCCAGAACCCTTAGCTCAGTAGGCAGAGAGGCTACTGACTAACGCTAAGGTGTCAGATACTAACACTTAGAATAAAGTTCAAATTTATCTTTGGTAACTTAATGTTAGAGCTAATATGCTCTTGTAAAAAGTCTTAGAATAATAATAATGTCTTTAAATTTTGTTGGAAAAAGTTATATAAAACCTTGGATGGATTCTTTAAGCTCAATTAATTACGTGAGGATGTTACAAGTATAAAGTATTTAACACATTCATTTCAAAACAATTAGTTTAGTAACCCGTTTCATTGCCACAGGACCTAAGTTTCATGGTCTGGCGATACTGCTGATGATGGCGAGATTGGAGTTCAAATCCCAGTTGAGTGTACTAAGTGTTTTCTTTTTAAAGTTTTCCATTCCTCCTCTTCAACCTTCCTCATTTTAACAGATTAGTGATATTATTACATATGTGTACACCCTGAATGGGTAGTAAGACATGATTCTAAATAATAATAATGATAATAATAAGCATAATGATGATGATGAAGATGATTTACAAAAATATAGGAAATAGCAATACAAATTATAAAATAACAATAATAAAAAATAAAGAGTAGCAAAAGCATAATTATTTAAAAAGCAGTAACAATAAGCAAACAACGAAAGTAGAATAATGTAAATTAAATATTTGAGGTAGAACCTCTACAGGATAAATTAGTTATAAGTGATTTCCTCAATTAACTTTCTAAGGTTGTCTTTTTTTATGATAAAAGTTGAATTCGACAAATCTGGGATTGGCGCTATGGATGCAATGGCCTATATCGCCACCTTGTAAGAGTTGTTGAGAGCAAATAATTCTGGATTACGAGAGGCATGAAAAGGGACATTAACACCTACATGATCAAGGGTAAATTTACAAGAACTGTTGCTATTGAAAATGTTTAAAAAAAAGGGCATCACAATAAAGTCNAGTTAATTCAAAGAACTATCTTTCTACGTCCAAACCACAGGAGTACGCGTGCCAACAGAACGGCCTCTAGTTAATTCAAAGAACTAGAGCTGTGCGGATAAGACGCGGGATTGAGTTTCTTGCGGTCAGTCAACGGAGATCACGTGGACGATTGAACCGCCACGATTCGTGAGAACTAATATAAAGATCTCAACACAGCTAGATACCACACGGTTCCATTCCAGTCTGAGCTGGGGCTAAAGAGTATAAACTAGGGATGTGAGAAAAGTATCGATACTTTACTAATACCAATATTTTCCTTTCAATATTAGTGTTTTTTTACTCGATACTTTTACTGATATTAGTACTCACACTCCGCTATTGAATAGGTATCGAAAGAAACCACTTTATTTTATCTCCCTCCATTCTTGGATTAAGAGATTACTATAGTTAAAGAAGAGTACAAAATAGACTGAAAAGATAAATTACAAGTCATATTTAGATATTAAATAACTGTTCATCAGCTAAATTTTCATAGACATTTTGAAAGCGGTTATGGTAAAACCCTTTATAATATCAATTATACAATACTATCTATCATACCTTCCAAAGTCCAGCACATAACATAGACGCACTAGACCTAAATATACTATAATATGATTAAATAATTATAATTTTCAGTGTTTAATAAATATAGTAATACTATTATTAATAATAATAATAATAATAATATACGAATGTTGATATAATTGATTAAAAATATTTTTTTCAAATTAAAAATTCTATACTGATACATACTGTTATCAATACTTTTCTTTCGATTTTAGTATGGTATCGATATTTATCTTCTGATACTTTAAATTAGTATAGTATCGATACTTTTCTTTCGATACCACATCACTATTATATACCAAGGAATAGAGCCTAACAAAGCGACATTTTCAATTATTATTTTCTGGGGATAGTTTACTGAATGGTAAAAAGAGATACAATCAATTTTCTCAACTTACACTCTAGCGGCTATGATTAAAATTTGTATTTACACATTGTTTAACATTATAAACAAAATGACAACTCTCATTTTATCATTAAAATGACTTTGAGGGTTAATTTACATTAGCGTATGTTCCCAATTATGATAATATCTCTGCAACTCTGTGAGATAAGAAATAGCCTACCATTGTAATGTTGTATTGCTTTTAAAAAATCTTTTATTTCAAATATATTTGTATCAAACTAAGAGTTTTCGAGATATAATAAGAAATATATACATCTATATATTTGGGATACTTTGAAAAGGGAGAATTTATGGTTTTACTTTTTGTTGGACAAAAAGGTCCCGTTCCTGTTTTCTCAATGTTTCTGTAAAAGTGTATATTATCTCCCTTGGTGGAATATGATGTTCTATTTTACAAAATGATTAATGCTAAAAATGTTCACACTTATGTGGAATACGGGACCAAACCTGACAAAGCCATATTTTCAATATATTAAAATGAAAGTATAATTAATTTATATCTTTCTCATTTTATCCACTCTTACGTAATAAATGACACTAAGTTTTTCATTTATACAATCAAAGCCAGACTTGCCCTGCATCTATAGTTAAGAAGATACCCACTTTGGTGGCCACATGATCTAGGGCGCTACTCTCGCAGTACATGATACTAGCAATAACAGGAAGATTGAGGGTCGGCTTGCAGGCACATTTCCTCTAAATATAACCTTCCTCATCCTTAAAACCATTAGAGTAATTAGTGCATGAGCGTCCAGCCCAAACGGGTAGTAAGACTTTGTACTAAAAAATTAGGAATATTAGGTATTATTAGGTTGATTAATACTATAGCCAACCTGTCGTAGACAGACCTAAAGACTAGTTAAATATACAGTATAGAGTTATTTATGGATTATATTAGTAATTATAACAATCATACGTAAACCATGAATTAAGGGATAAGATTTTGTCAAGAATTAGAATCAAATAATCTAAAAGAAAAATGTTATTTTTATGTTTGAAATGAAATCTTGATAATTATTTAAGGATTGAAAAGTAATATATCAGAGAATGTTAAAAGTACAAATCAAGTTTATTTTAAAATATTGACCAATCCCAGATGACTTAGGCTGGTTTCTATTTCTGCTTTGAGGTCTTATTGATGTCAAGTGATTTTTCTAACGAGGAAAGAAGTTTTAAAATATATTTTGGAAACCAACTAAGCTAACATTTATAAAATCTCATGAAACTGTAGGCCTACATCTGCTATAACCAACATCCTGATATCTCATTAGAAAAAAGTAAGAGAGTATATCTAGGGTGTAATTAAATAGAACAGTATTTAGCTAACATTACAGTTCCCAAAGATATTATTTCTCCAGGACTCTGATGGAGCTACTCACTTTAGGTCTGAGATTGTCAATCGTACCACCCGAGTGATACGGCAGGCGTACTTTTATTAGTGCATGGTTGAAATGCCGGTATCTGCGTGTACACACGAGTTGAACCATCAACAGCCCAACGGAATAAATGGCAAGTTCATGAAGGTTGGTTTGGTTAGAATAGAGGAATTATTACATTTATTTTACTTCCTCTCCATGCAAATTTGTGTAGATTTCTTCATAAACATACACCAGTCATCCCTGCACAGTTATCTTAATTAAAATGCGCCTGGTACAACATTGTTAGTAAGGTGCCTAGAAAATGAATGTGTGGCTCATAAGCCACTGATAATGGTTCAAGAGTCCACGGTTCAGTTCTCAAACGTGTGCAGCTATGGTGGGGTTTGCCAAAATTGAGTGTTCATTCCTCTTCTTGAAACGAATTTGGTGAGTGCTAACAAAACTATCTTGCTTTGTATTTTTTCCGGTGTTCAGTTAAACTAGTTAGTAGCTTGTACCATTAACAGAATCAAGCCAATGGGGAGCCCTCAGTGTTACCAGATAGAGCTAGCGTGACTGGTCGTGGGTATAGAGGGCTTCGTGTGAGCTCTCTAGAGTTTCCGGCCGGTAATGCTCCTCGTAGGATGGTCGCCTTACACTATCTCAGGGACAAGATCCAATAAGACACGGACAGCCGACAAAGTGGCTCGCTCTACCAGGCGGGAGAAATTAACACGAACGTATGAGAAAACCATTCATTAAAAGAGATGAATGGGGGTCTCTAAAAAACTACTTTTCAACTTTTTATTGCTCGTTCCGGTGGTCAAATGGTCTAAGGTGTCATATTCCAAATAGGCAGGGAAGTCATGGTTCAAATCCCAATATGGTGTACTGAGATTGGTTTTTCGTAAATGTTCTTTAACTCTTTTACCAAGCAAATGTTGGTACCCTTTCTCAAAATAGTTCCTTCCTCATCATTAGAATTTTTTCACAACTAGTCCATGCGAATATTACCATAATGGTGAGCAGGAATTAGTGACCAAATAAATAGTAGTTTAACGTATATATTAATTTTAAAATGAGGCAACAAAAATAAGGATGAGTCCAATTTAAGGTAGAGGGGGGGTGTCACTTTGACAAGCAAGAAATGTCTGTGCCTACGTTAAACTCTAATACAATATTTTAACAATGTGTTATTTAAAAATATGGCCCACATCAAAATAAAGTCGAAACATCCTAACTGGGATCTTTTTTCTAGTAGGCCCTATATGTCGATATGCATATTTTTTTCAAAACAAATGTTTTTTTTACTTATCTTAAACCAAGTTTTATTTACTATTAAGATGTGTATCACTTTAATTGAATTACTATTAAAGAAAATAATATTTAAAAAAAAGTGTATTTTTAGCACTCAGCCTTGTAATATTAAATTCGCGATCAGCACTTTTATTATAGTCAAGTTTAATATGGAATTGTTTGAGGATAATCTACCTGATAAAGGTAAAACATGAATGTAGAATATATTAAATTCCTTATAGATGAATATTCTTAGAGAGCCGTTATGTGTGATTGACTCTGATACTTTAAAAGGCAAAGAAGTGTTGTGGATAGTACCAGAAGAGATGAGGAACTTCTCTCAGAAATGTTGGGAAAAAATCTTAGGGAAAATAATGAATGATTAAATGCAAAGATATTTTGTCATTTATATATGTTAGAGATGGACAAAATACGACCCACGGGCCAAATATGGCCCACCAGTTTGCTCAATCTGTAATGTGAAATAGATAATTTAAATCATGTAGTGATGTGAATCAGTCATTTTAAACACAAAGAAAACTGGATTTTTATATAATCATGACAAAATCTACATTTAAAAACTGGGTGAATCATGCCCCAATATAGAGGCCCCTATGGCATCGTGTGCAATATCAGATTCATGCAAACAAGTGTTATCAATCATGAAACTTAGGAAACGTGATGTTGGATAGTGACTTACTGATGAGCATTTGTGTTCTCCCTCGAGACTCACCTCCACACAGTTTCTCTCACCTCCACACAGTTTCTCTCACCTCCACACAGTTCTGTGTTCTCCCTTGAGACTCACCTCCAAACAGTTTCTCTCACCTCCACACAGTTCTGTGTTCTCCCTTGAGACTCACCTCCAAACAGTTTCTCCCACCTCCACACAGTTCTGTGTTCTCCCTATGAGACTCACCTCCACACAGTTTCTCTCACCTCCACACAGTTCTGTGTTCTCCCTTGAGACTCACCTCCAAACAATTTCTCTCACCTCCACACAGTTTCTCTCACCTCCATACAGTTTCTCTCACCTCCACACAGTTTCTCTAACCTCCACACAGTTTCTCTCACCTCCACACAGTTTCTCTCACCTCCACGCAGTTTCTCTCACCTCCATACAGTTTCTCTCACCTCCACACAGTTTCTCTCACCTCCACACAGTTTCTCTCACCTCCACACAGTTTCTCTCACCTCCACACAGTTTCTATCACCTCCACACAGTTTCTCTAACCTCCACACAGTTTCTCTCACCTCATACCTCATCGTATAAATCTTCTGATCGGAGTTACAAACAGCAAGCCGTTAAAGTTTTTATGATTGTTTGCATTCTCAATCAATTCAAATTCATTCGTACCAATCTATGATATGTGTTTATCATTTATTTATTTTTATGACTTGGGAAGAAAAATGAATGAATACAAGGTTTTGGTACACTATTATTTTTCCTTGTGGCCCTCTTGTAAATAAGTTTGCACATTCCTGATCTATGTGTTATCACCGTCAGCGTTTAATGTCAAAGGCAATATGAGCAATCTGTTTCATATATCGGCGAGGGATGATTAGTCACTATATAACTAAAGCTGAAGCTCGTACTAAAGATATAAAGCTAATGGCAAGCTATAAAGTCATAAACACATCACAGATCTGCTTTGAGTGAGGTTCTACAGATGGACTGCTCCAGACACATCTAAACTCGCAAATACTCGGCCTAAAGTGGCGGCATTCCGGGCCGGATAACGGAAAAGACGGATGAGGAATCCAAGTGTAAATCATTTTCAAAATGGGTTAACCTACTTTTTAATTTTGACAAAACATTTACCTTTGTTTTAATAGAGTCTGACCAATTTCTAAATGCGATGTTAAATAGGAATACAGTAATTATAATAATTGTGTTTACATTTCTGCCATTGAAAATTGAAGTTATGTCTGCCTTTTAAAGAAAATTGATCTTTAACCGCCCAATCCCCTGACGACCTATTATACAGGCGCTTCGTCACGCGCGTTCTCTAAATACACGGGACACAATAAGTGCTTTTATAGACAACCACGCGTCATTTATACCGTCACGATCTAAAGTATGTCGCCAGAACCTATAGAAGGCTGCCTCAAAAATGTTGGAAGATGATCCCAGATACACTATAGTCAATGGGGAATTTTATACCTTCACACCACTCGTGTTGAAACCTCAGAGTACCTCAGTACCAGGGTAAGGTGTATTTCTGAGGCGGGTATTGAGTGTATTTACTATTTGTGGTTTGCTATTTATTATCAACCAACTTTATTTGCTCCTGAAATGGCAACCATAAGCGTTTATATCACGATCGATAGAATAGAAGATATTGACAACCCTAGGTTCTGTTTTTTTAAATCTCCTCTCACCCTTTTCATATGCTGCTTCTATAAAAACAAACGGCCGTGACGCGACACCAAACGCCTGTATAAAAGGTCTCTAAGACCAACTATTTGACATATCTTTCCCAAGCTGAATATTCTCGCTTGAACAGTTAGTGAAATACTGGGCTTGAATAGAACATTATCTTAGGACTCTCCGACTAACCCACTGATCTAACAGCCTATGTTGCAACATAGAACCTTAAAAATTGGCACGAAGATTCTACCTGAGATATAAACCGAGGATAAAATACTATATAATGTTTGAAATGGGCTGGTTAGGGGCAACATTCAATACCCCTACTTCATCTTAAAACGTCTCCAAAGAATAACAGGGAAGTAAATAAACATTTAACAACCCGTTAAGATTAACTGTTTGAGTAATCTTTACTAATGTTAAAGTTCCTAGTTTAAGTGGTCGTGATATAAATAAATTAAAAATGCTTATTTTAGTGCTCAATGATTCACCCAAAAATAATCAAAACCTAAACGGCAGTTCCATTCAATATATAGCCTTGAAAGTTGTTATAGAGGCTATAAACCGAGAGTCAAATTCTAAATCTCAACTTTTCAATGGGGCTACCCAAACAGACGAATGGGGATATAGGGTGTAGTAGAGGGAACGGAATTTTTAATTCTTATCACAGACAAGTAGAATATCATTTTAAAGGCATCCGTAAGAAGATTCCATTACCATTTTTTTCATTTTTATTGGACACATAATTAAAAAGGTATTAATCAACGTATTCTCATACCTAATTTTCACTAATTGTATTGATATCCCCTCAAAAACATTTATGTAAAATCGTGTCAAGCTATAAACCAGTCAGCCTCAAAAATGAGTGAGATATAAAAATCTCAAGTTTAATTTGAAATGTATTTCCAAATATATTGGCATTTCTAGTTGAAGTTAAATCTCAAATCAAATTAAGGTAGCATATATAGTATACTCTAACTAGTGACTTAAAATCTAAAATTAAATTATACAAGATAAAATTTAACTAGCGATCCAAAATCAGATTAGCGTGCATATAAAGACAAGAAGTGACAAGTCTTTTGGAAATACCATGAATATTTTTGATGGGATTTCACTTACATTAGAAAATATATTTATATACCAGAGTTTTAAATACTGTTGTAAGTTTAAAAACAATTCCCGCAGTGATAAAACTTTGGTGACCTGGCGGTCCAGGGGTATGGTGTCAGACTTCTGTGCTGACGGCCGGGGTTCAATCCTCGGTCCTGGCGAAGATTTATCTGATTACCAAAACCTTCCTTCACCTCTGACAAGACGTGTATTAATCACAATTTGTGAGTGTGTGGAATGCCAGGCCTCCACCGTGGTTCGGATTCCACGTTAAACTGTAGGTACTTCATTTCATCTCACAATCACCCTACCATTACACATTAGCGTAAGTGCGTATAATCCGAAAGGGTAGTAGGACGCGGTGCTAATAATAATAATAATAATAATAATAATAATAATAATAATATAAATATTTAGCACCGCGTCTTACTACCCTTTCGGGTTATACGCTTCAAGTACTAATTACGCTAATGGATTAGGAATTGGAAAGGTTAAGTTAGAGGAAGTGAACCCGCATTTGCGTGGAGGGAGAGTGGAAAACAATTTAGGAAAAACCACCCCCAGTTCACCCGACCGAGATTCGAACCTCGATCTCCCCGTCCTCAGCAGTCGAGCTCAACACGACAAGCGCGTTGGCCAACTACGCCACCGAAGCGGGTAATAGTAATATAACAGGTAAGACGATTGTAGCTAAAATATCCGTCTCCTGTTCCTCGTAATATTATCCTCTTGTTCTTCTGTGAGTCTGTCCTGAGACAGGTATCAACTGTACGTCTTCCATTTTCCTCGGTCCTGAGAGTTTTCTTTCATACTTTAGTAGCTTCTTCCTTTCTTGATATTTGTTAGCATTCCAGACCTTCTTCTTCCCTTACACCGTACACACACACGCACACACACACACACACGCACACACGCACACACGCACGCACACACGCACACACGCACGCACACACACACAGTTTTCCACACGCCGCAATCGACACGGGAGTGACGGCTTTACTTCCCCTCTGAAGGAAGCTGCGCTAAGGATTTTTATCGCTCAAGTAAAGTCCACCAACTCCAGTTGGGCTAGAACCCACGACTATTGGTCCCTGGGGCGACCATTGAGGTCGACTACATCCTACATCTTGTTTATGCTGTCGTCTTTTAAATCGCTACTACTTTCTTTATTAGACTACTATTTAACTGACTACGTCTTACTCCTATTTTGGGCTCTACTCATATGATGTGCTAGGAGTGAGGAAGGCTGGATTCGGAGGAAGTGTATAGGTAATCTCTCAGAGTGAGAGTGGAAAACCGTGTTAGGAAATACTACCTTCAGTACCTCCAACCGGGATACTAACCCAGATCTCCCCATCATCAGGTCTCTAGTCTATAGCGAGAGAGAGAGTGTCTCTGTGTGTGTGTGTGTGTGTGTGTGTGTGTGTGTGGAATGATTGTGTGTCCAATGTTTATTTTGGGTTTTATTATATTTTTCTCTTCTCTCTCTCTCTCCTTTATTTGGTTCTACTTTCCTAATTTATTTAATTTTAATATTTTCATAAAGTACAATCATGCATGTGGGCAATAGTTTTGTACAGATATTATTAATTAATGTATAGAACATAGGTATTAAACTATGTCTGTTCTTTATTATTAGGTGGGTGGTGTAAAGCAAGGCGATGGCCTCAACTTCGCCCAAATAAAGACGATACTAATATTATTAGTATTATTATTAGTCTACTATTATACCATGCTAACGGTGAAACTGGAAGGTGGAATTACTATTACAATATACCTACACTCACGAGGGTCCAAATATGATCAGTATTTAATATTAAGCTGGTGACCTGGTGGTCTAGAGGTAAGGTATCAGACTTATATGCTGGCGGCCGGGGTTCGATCCCCGGTCCCGGCAAAGATTTATCTGATTACCAAACCCTTCCTTCACCTCTGACAAGACATCTTGTGAATGTGAGGAATGCCAGGCCTCCACCGTGGTTCGGATTCCACGTTAAGCTGTAGGTCCTTCATTTCATCTCACAATCACCCTACCATTACACATTAGCGTAAGTGCGTATAACCCGAATGGGTAGTAAGACGCGGTGCTAATAATAATAATAATAATAATAATAAGCTGCCATGTTAAAGGTTTACATTAAATTCAGGTTTATGAGTCTAAAATATCCCAGTCTAAATACAAATAAAATGTGTTGTGTTTGTTTCAATTTTCACTTTCTAAAGTAGTACAAATTGGAATGTGAAATCCCTGGGCCCACCCTTGCTTCGTCACGTGTCGGAGAATACGGAAATACCCGAACGAACGAACGACCTCTCTCGAATTACTACCCACCTGATCGATACCAGGCCAGGGACAACTTTCCTGAGCATTCATAGAGAAGTAGAGGGGGGAGGGGCAAGTAAAGTGGGGCATCCCCTCCACCACGAAAACAAGAAGAGGCGTCTGTGACTGGTCCCATCTTGATTTATACATTTGTCTTGTCAAATCGGGAAGAGAATGGAAGAAGGAACGACAATGAATGTTTCCTGTCAAAAGCACGTATTTTGATGAAATGTATTTGATAGGCTTATCTTTCTATTCTTACGGTTTGTTTGGTCCTGACCTTTACGCAAGATATTCAAGGTCGGGTTCAGCTCACGTGAGTGATACGAGGGAACGCTGACGGCTGCTTACAATAAGCAACTAACATAATTATAGTTTTGATAAATATCAAGATATCAACCTTAAAAGAAAAAAAACGTAGATTTATCAAGGGCTTAAATTCATAAAATAATATAAATTTTCCCCCGACTCGATGATCACGTGGTCTGACGCGCTACTCTCGCTGTAGGCTATACTGCCGATTACCGGAAGATCAAGGTTCCCATCTCGGTTGGGTGTACTGAGGGTAAATAAAAAAAAATGTTTTTCCACTCTTCAGCCACGCAAATGCGAGTACACTTCCTCTAAATATATCCTTCGTAATTTCTAAAAACCATTAGCATGTGTAGTATATAGTCGTACAGCTCAAATGGGTAAGACGTTGTGCTAGAAAACATCTATTTAAACTGACTTCATCTTCGTATTGGACGCAAAAATGTAAAAATACTCAATTTATTTTTATAAAATAAATAAATTCAAACTCTTAATGGTATTTTAAAAGCAGATGACTCCATGCTTAAACTTTTATTTGTCAGTGACTCAGTGACTCTGTGACTCTGTGAGTCTGTGACTCTGTGACTCTGTGACTCGGTGACTGTGACTCTGTGAGTCTGTGACTCTGTGACTCTGTGACTCTGTGACTCAGTGACTCAGTGACTCTGTGACTCTGTGACTAAGTGACTAAGTGACTCTGTGACTCTGTGACTCTGTGACTCATTGCTCAATTAGTTCCTTCCCACCAAGTTTTATTTGTCAGTGACTCTGTGACTCAGTGACTCAGTGACTGTGACTCAGTGACTCTGTGACTCCTTGCTCAATTAGTTCCTTCCCACCAAGTTTTATTCTTATATTTGAACATATTTGGATTATAAAATACGTTTTATTTTAGCACCCATTTGGGTCATTCTCTTATGTACTAATTACGATAATAGTTTTAGGGATTATGAAGGTTATATTTATAGGAAATGTACCCGCGTTCACGTGGAAAGAATGCGGAAGACAATATTGTTAAAACCAACCTCAGTAAACCAAACCAGGATCAGAACCCCGATCTCCCTGTCATAATCAGTACAGAATATTGCGAGAGAAGTGTCCTAGACTATTTGATCACCAAATAAGTTATTATTATTTTTTAAATAGAATTTGAAAATAAATTTAAGAGATATATATTATTTTAATTTGTTTTAGTGTATATAAATAAATAGTACTGCACCATAGTAGATACTTTCTCAAATGTTCCTAGTTTATCATAAATAAATTTTAAACAAGTTTTCTGTAAAAAATAATTTTAACATAATTGTAATTAGGTTACTATATAAGTTAAACAATTTTGATAGAAACATCTTTATTTAATATATATTTTTAAATGATTTTTTATCTTTTTTTAATAGGCATTCGAAAAGTCCAGCATAAATGAAAATAAATGGTACGGTACACCCCACAGAGCTTCTCCCGTGTTTATCTTGTAATGGACATTTACTGAGAGCTCGTGAGATCTGTGAAACGAGATAGAGTACGCCTACATTAGATAACACCGGTTGCTTATGATTGTGTTCATTATTGAGTTAGCAAATCGGTTTAGAATAAGAAACAATATTGTAAATAAAGTGTTAGTGAATGTGGGGAGAACTGTGGAAGGAGTTGTGTCGCTTGGATTATAAAACAAGAATATTATTAATTTTAAAACTATTTGAATGTAAGTTCCGAGAACAAATCTCGCACGTTAGCTCAGTAGGTAGCAGGCGAGGCTGTATAGTAAGGGCTTTCCCTCCGGCTGGAGACGTGCTCACCTACACAAGACGTGACGTCATTGCTCTGACCACTGTATCACGTGGCTACATAAACAACCCTTAATACACTATCTGTGTATATGCTATCAAAATTATCAGGAAATACACAGCTATGTTGAACCCATTCGCTTGATAACTCCAACTTATTAATTTTAAATACGCTGTAACTAAAAATAGTTTGCAGCTTGTACTTTCGTACTATTCCATTCTTAAGTACAGTAATATTTAAACTGGTAAAATTAACCACTACACAATGTAGTAAACTTTAATGAAGTCAACATAAGCGATCATTAAATTTACAAGAACTTCAACTGATATTTTATTCGGGTCATAATCTTAATATTGTTGTTAATATTGTAGTAATACAGAAAAATAAGTACGTAAGTAACACAGAAATAAACCAATGCATACAGAGTAAAAAAATAGTCCACTAACTATTTTAAAATAAATAATAAAAAAGGAATAAAATAAAAAAGGAATAGTTTCAATTATTAATTTAATTAATTTCAAAACTTTAGTAAAATTCACAGCTAAAATAAATTAAACTGTTTTTGGCATATGAAACATTGTGTAGAGGACTTATTGAAAATGTTGTTAGGTTTAGTTTTAAATAAGACTTAGGGCCAGTTTCATAGTCAAATTTAGTACGCCTCAAGTGCGGCGCTACACTAAATACAAGACGACACCTACCTAAACTCGAATGGAATGGGCCGTTCTCGCATAGGAAACTGGCCCTTAAACACAACAATCGTTATATCCAAAATAATTATACTTAGGTACGTACTTAAGAATACCATTACAAACATGTATTAATTTCACTTATATCTCACACATATTAACATTTATTTATGTAAAGTACGTTATATCTTTCTGTTTTAGAACTAGATCCAAACCAAACTAGTTTACAATTATTTAAACGAGTATAGTGTAGTACAACAAACAATTATTTACTATTCGAAACTAAAAGTAGCTAACAATAAAAATGATTAGTATAGTTTATTTGAGCAAATCTCTGGTAAAAAAAAGAGTTATATAAATAAAATTAAGGTACAGAAATCTTAAATTTTCTTAGATTGTATAAATGTTTTATCTTTCATTGCAACCCCTCGCTTACATTGCTTATAGATACACACACAAACATTTATATACATATTCACATTAATAATTCTAATGAATGTTTTAATTCTTGCATGAACATGAATGGCTTATGTACATAGGACTATATTAGGAAATGTATTAGATAGTATTTTTTAAGTTATTTGATTACACCTTTATTTCTCTTGTAAGAGTTTCCCTCGCCATGAAGTGATTCAAAAATGGTCTTGGACTCGTCTTGAACTCGAATGCCAACCACGCCGAAGAAGGCAAATGGAATACAAGTCTTTCCCTCCAAAAGTCATACGCTTTACGGGATCAGGCTCTTATCATAAATGAACGTAAAATATATTTACTTGTCCATTGAATAATCTTTCCCTTACAGGCCAATGATTTTATTTGTGTATGTGTTAAAAGTTTTGCGACACATTTAGTTTATCGACATTTCTTTCCTATTCACGTTTCATTAATATAGTTCTCGTTTTAATTCAGTTGTCCCACCAACATGTTTCTTAACTCGTATGAAATGGCTTTAATTTATCAAGCAGATTTTTTTAAACTTTATTTTACATATTTTTAAATAAATTCAACTGGGAAAGAATCTACAGTTTCCCTTAGTTTTTATTTTCTTCAGTCAAATGCCCATAGCTCACACAGTCATCACATTTAACAATATCATCTTCTTCAAGGAGTAAGGAAATGCCGTAACACTTTCGTTTATTTCAACGAGTGTTTTTTTAGGACTTAGATGAACAATGATTTCCAAAGCAGCTAAATGAGTAGATTTAACATTAAACCGTTCTTCTACAAGAAAATCCCATTTCAATTTCATTTTGTTCCGTCTGACTGGTTAGATTAAAAAATGGTACAATATCTGTTTCTAGTATTTTTCTTTGTGGTAAAGCTACTAAACAATTGTTCATGTCATACTCATAGCCAGAGGTAGAACAATTGTTCATGTCATACTCATACCCAGAGGTAGAACAATTGCCGATACACACGTGAGAATATTTACAACTAACTGCGTCTCATCACTTACACTTCGTTACCCAAGGCTTGCAAAGAAAGCTACGGCTACACTACGCCGGCCCGCAACGCACAGGCTCGGACGAATCGTTGAGAGAGTATTCATCCGCACCCAGTGTAGTCACTTGCTCCCGAATATCGTGGACGTCGGGCGTCTCCGTAAATATTCGGTAGTTTCCGAACTGTGTTGTCATAGCAACCGCAAAACAGCGCACGTTGGATTGTTGTGGTGAACTGTTAGTTAAGTTTGTTCACTTTTTTTACTATTTAAAAATTAAGTGCAGTTTAAATAGATGGATGACGAGACACTTATAATTTATATACAAGGATACAAGAACTCTTTGACCAATCAGACTCGAGGTATATAAAAATGTGCGGGGATTAACCATTTGGAAAGAAATTGGAAACAAAATAAATGTTTCAGGTAGGTGCTACAATTTAATGTGTTGTAATAGTATTATTATTACAACAGAGAAGACAATACAATCTTCAATTATTTAATTAAAAAATAGTGGGATTAGTAAAACTAAAATGACAAAAATGGCAATAACTGAACGGGTTATTAGAAAGATCGAGAATTGTGCGGTTTCCTTAAAACTTTCAAACATTCCCATCATAAAATGATTTGTTTCAATCAACATTATTTGATAAAGAGCCGCCCCTTAGCTACGTTTTATAGCGGAAGTCGATCTCTCCCAATACAGCATGTTTAAATTACAATAACGTCCCATGGCTCTACACAACACTTTTCGGGAGTGCCATGCGTGCTCACATTTCAATCCTTCCTTCACGTTCGGCGCGGTACGGACCGGCCTAGTGTAGCCGTAGCTTTATAGGATCCCTTGGTAACGTGTAATAAACAACGCTGACTCCCAGTTTTTTTTTTGTTTTGGGGGAATTATTTGTACACAGCAACTCATTCTTGTTCTTTACACAGTTAAAATCAAAGAAAGCAGCAAAATAATATCTATATCACTAACCTCCGCAACAGCACACGTCTACAAAACAACAAATTTAAATTATATAGGATACTTTAACACGATATTAGCATACATCACGACTTGGCATATTAATGAAGGGACACGTGGAGTTGTAGCATGTGGTCGCGAGTAGTGTCTGAACTGTGACGTCACGCCAGTATTTCCCCCCTCCAACTGAGACAGCCCTCACTACTATATAGGTCTGGGTTGCAGGTCTGTACACTCAGCTAGGGCTCCCAGGTTCGATTTCCGGCATGGCCGAACAATTTATCATCGGTGTAATGTGGGTTTACCCTTTCCCATGGATAAATTAACGGCTGGGGGATTGATGTTGTGCTTGTCCTACTCTTAAGTTGGTATGTGGCCCGATCTTTTGGGATGTCAGCCTGGAACCAGTGTTGTACTTGTTGGAGGGGATACCGGAGACGCAGGGTGTGATCGCCTTCACAGACGACCTTCTGGTAGTAATAGAAGGGTACTTTAGAAGGAACTTAGAGGGGAAAATGTAACCAGGTGCTTGAAGAACTTGTCACCTGGTGTAAAAATGGCACCGGCGAAGACGACCTACATGCTGTTCAAGGGTAGATTGGCTAGGGATCTGACCATAAAGGTAGGTAGGAAATCTATAAGAAGAAGTCATACAGTCAGATACCTGAGAGTGACCCTTGATGAGAACAGAAACTTCATGGCACACATGGAGGAAGCTATGGGGAAAACCCTGTCGGCGATGAACAAAATTATAAGCATGGGACAGAGGCGGCTTTATCTGCCTATGTGGATAATAAGGACATACCATCAGACGATCCTTCTCTCCATTGTGAGCTATGGGGCGTGCATCTGGGCTCACAGACTAACCAATGTCGTTCCGGCTAAGGTGATCCAAGGACTACTGAGGGACATATTACTGAGGCTGACGGGATCCTACCGGACTCTAGTAACAGATGCAATGAGTGTGACCCTAGGTGTATGGCCGTTGGACCTCCTTATAAGGAACAAAGGTGTGACGTACTGGATAAAAGAGTGAAACATGGAGAGGGTGAAACTCCTCACCACACCCGATGTGAAAACATCTGGAGAGGCGGAAATAGCCCGGTTAGAGGAGGGGCAGAGACGCTGGTAAGGAGGTGGGACAGGTAGGAGGACTTATCAATTGACCTCTAATGTGGTTGAGAGTAAAAACCTCCAGCCATCTCGGGGTCTTGTCCTCTTCATCACGGGGAAGGGACCGTACCTGGCATCTCTAAGGAAGCTGGGACTAATAGAGTCTAGGAGTTGTGAATGTGGTGAGGAGGTTACTCCTGAACATGTGGTGCTTGAGTGTGTCCTCACGCTAGAAGCAAGTAGGAACTACCAGAGAGAGATCCAGGGAAGATTAGTAGGCGAAGTACTGGGAGACCCGATCTATTGGAAACTCTTAGACCAGCTTGCACTGGAAGCGACAGATAGAACAAAGACCACCTACATAGATAGAATTAAAGAGGCACAAGGATGAATAAGACAGGACGTCGACAATGACAATGACGAAGAAGATGACAACGACACGGACACTAGTGCGGTCTCAGCGTGGAGTGAGTAGGCAAAAGGATTGTTAAGGGGGATAAGCTGAAACAATCCTTGCTGAGATATACATTTAGGTGCCAAGAGGAGCAAGACCAATCCCTGGGAACTGGATTCCAGTACGACTGAGTGTCTGGAGGAACGCAGGAGGTGACCTTGGGATCTTAAGGACAGTTATACAGTCGTATGTGTAAATGTTAGGAGAGTAAATATGAACTCCGAGGGGTTCCCTGCACCGTATGATCCACCATCTTAGAAACAAGAGAGTTGTATTGTGGTTGATAGGCCCTCAGAGTCAAGATAGAGCAAGGCGGCTTCCAATTAGCCCTTTGGTGCCATCGAGGTGATGGAGTTCCCCGGCAGGAATGGGAATAAAATATTTAATTTAGCTTAGCTTAGCTTAGCTTAGTATATTAGTTATAATAGCTAAATTAGGGACAGGGGGAACTAGGTAGAACTAGATTAGGAAACTCAATTGCCAAGGGTGGAAGGAACGGTAAAAACGGAAGTGTGGTGGCTAAAAAGTAGGCGGGGCAACAACTTCGCTGGGCGCCTCCCCAGATGGGGGATATGGGGATGATCGCCTCTGCTGGGTGCTTGGCGGACTCGGGAGTGAAATCCCGGGCACTGTGGAGGGCCCAGAGGGGGAGGGTACTGGGGGCGTAATATACCTGGGGTGGATCAAATGGATCTAGGTGTAGTTGAATCTCTATTAAATTAAGATCCAAAATCTGTGTAATAATGTTAAAATTAAATTCATATTGTAATTGCTAAGGTAAAGAAATTTTTTGTAGAAAAACGGCCCGGATTTAAAGTTTGTAAGTTACCAGGCCTGTAAACACTGAATAAAAAGAAGTCTTAAGTTATATTATAAGGTATGTGACAGGCCTATAAAGCCAGCAATGGAAAATATATGGCTTGAATAGAAAATTGACTTAGGCCACAGGCTGGAAACAGTAATGGATGTAAAAATGTTCCTAGAACACGTTGCAAATAAGTCTGCAAAGTACATTAATAAGTATAAGAGGGCAAAGATAGGAAAAGATGGGGTAGTAATCAGACTTAACTACCAGTTCCAACAACTTATAGTTCTTGTGGTCTGTGAAAACATAAAAAAAAATATTTTAGTTTGAGAACTGTATGCCTGAAGATGGGAGCACGATATAAAACAGTGTTGTTTGAATTATTTAAGTTTTGCTAGTTTAATGTGTAGTGTACACTAATGTTGGTTTGTTATTTTATAGGTAAAACTGGTAGACTTATTTCAAATGATAAATTTTGTTTTTTTTAAATCAACACTGTGCATTTGAGTAAAAGAACAAAACAGTTTCGTGTTTTGCAGAAAGAGGCTTTTAATTAATACAAACAAATTGGTTTTAGGTCAAGATTGATAACACATTACTATTATAAAGGTTGTGTTACAGATATTAATACGCTCTATCAAATACGAGCGCGGCAGATAACTGAATGTGACCTGCAGACCAGGGGGTTTGAAGAGCGGGTTTACTACCTATGGCCTTTTCTCCTCCAAACATGTTCGATATCTCTCAAGTTGGAAATGCCTTTTTTTGAATATAATGTAGGCAGGGGTGGCCCAGCCTTTTCTCCAAGCTCAATTGTTTTATAAAGCCTCCGACTCTATTAGAGAAATGTAAAATTACCTCTAGAACTATCCACGTTGTGTCAATCCCGGTGCAACCTTATTAGTGTAGGAGAGAAGGGCTGATTATCCAAAAAAGGTATTTTGAGAAACTTGTTTCTCTCGTTGGCAAACGCTTGATTATGAAAACTATATTCCTCTATAATACATTTAAAGCAGTCTTTCCTCAAAGTTTGTTTGAGATTTAAATGGCCCTATAAGATATTTAGAACGGTCCATACCCGATTTTTAATTTTTTTATTCCGATGAATTTAGAAGATATATTGAGTTTATTTATAATCGTATCGGTGACCTGGTGGTCTAGAAGTAAGGTGTTGGACTTCTGTGCTGGTGGCCGGGGTTCAATCCTTGGTCCTGGCACAGATTTATCTGATAACCAAACCCTTCCTTCACCTCTGACAAGACATCTTGTGAATGTGTGGAAAGCCAGGCCTTCATCGTGGTTCGGATTCTAAGTTAAACTGTAGGTCCTTCATTTCATCTCACAGTCACCCTACCATTACACATTAACGTAAGTGCGTATAACCCGAACGGGTAGTAAGACGCGGTGCTAATAATAATAATAATAATAATAATAATAATAATAATATAATCATATCATACTCAAAAAGATAAGGGAGGAGTGAAATGAATCTAGAGGGTGACAAATTTATTCTATGGGGAAAGGGGAAACTCCCTTCCTCTAATTTGGATATTAGATATACCCTCGTCCATGCTATGTAATCAAACTATACCTTTTTTAAATAAATGTTCAATGTTAATTTTCAGACTTGTAGAGAGGAAAAACTCTTCACATTCCTCAATGTTAACCAAATGTTAGCACTTAGATCCCCGACCTTAATTATAAAAATATACCCTAAATAGCCTATATAGACACTTAGCTTTCAAAATATTTTCTTTTCTTATGGCATTTGGACGGCTGTACAGTAGTGGATGAATTGACAGTTCTGGCGCACTTTCTCCCATAAGGTTAACATTGATCCTCCACCCTGAATGTGGAGGATCAC
>CABEEJ010004241.1:7407-31495 GCA_901482245.1 Timema douglasi
TCCCCCCCCCCCCTTTTCCCATTATGTTTCTGTAACAATACTATTATTTTGTTTCACTTATCTTATGATCAGTCAGTGTGAAATTGCTTTGTACATGGATTCCTTCTGTTTGAGCGACCAGTTTGTTAATATATACAAGGGATAGGTAGGCCTACCGTTTTGTATGAACAATTTATTTTTTTAAATTTAATTGATTGCTATAAATGTTTTAGGTTTCTATTTCCTTTTCATCTTTTCCTACATGGGTACATAAAAGCCCTGCTCCCCTCCCCCAGTTTCCAAGCTATCAGAAAATGTCCCCATTTCAAGTTAAAGTAGCTAGGAAGTCTGTGTGGTGTATATCCTACCATTTATTTATATTGTATGAATTTTAAGAGCTGTCTTTACTATTTTAAAACCCGCCTCGGTGGCGTAGTTGGCTAACGCGCTTGTCGTGTTGAGCCCGACTGCTGAGGACGGGGAGATCGAGGTTCGAATCTTGGTCGGGTGAACTGGGGGTGGTTTTTCCTAAATGGTTTTCCACTCTGCCTCCACGCAAATGCGGGTTCACTTCCTATAATTCAACCTTCCCAATTCCCAATCCATTAGTGTAAATAGTACTTAAAGTGTATAACCCGAACGGGTAGTAAGACGCGGTGCTAAATATTAAATAGGATTACTATTTTAAAAAGGAAAAGGGGGATGAATGCCTCTTTGTCTGCAACAAGAGTGACTAGTGTCACTAAAACTTTGGTAGCCATCGTTTTAACCAGGACACAGTGACGGATCTGGAAGAGGAGGCGGGTTGGTGCGATCGCCCCCATACCCGGTGCATAAAAGTAATCAAAAATATTGAAACCAATACCTTAATGTTGTAAATAATGTCTAACACCTCCCCTGTCCTATCATGACATGACATGACTTCATCAAGAACTCTTTCAATTTAGATCTAATGTGCAGAAAAGCAAGTGACTTAAACTAAAACTCTCCAGCAAGTTTAGTATGATAACCAATTATTTGTATTAAAATATATATATTTTTTAAAAAACCTAGGAATTTTTTTTAGGCCCATCACACACATACTTATTACTTTTATTGTGACAGTGACTATGTTTGATTTAAAATTACAAATTTGTTAGTAAAAATTGTGGTTTTCTTACAAGTTTTCTTTTTATTATTACTACTGTTATTATTATTTATTAAGATTATTTTTATAAACTAGCAATATTGATATTGTTATTAAAATTATTACAAATTAAAACCTTTATTAATTTAAATTATTAAATTTAAACTTGAAGGAGCCCTATGATAAACAATAACCTCCCTGGAAAAAATGAATCCGCCATTCCCATGATAAGGCTTCCATCCAGGCCAGTTAACAGGTAATCAGGTGAACGTTGTTACATTCACATTGTTGTGCTATTCTTTAATGGCTGTAGTTATATTTTATTAATAATAATAATATAATATTTTAGAATGATTATAGTCAAATTTTCAAGAAATATGATAACCTTTGACAGTAATATGATGTATGTCCATATGCATGCGTGAATATTTGAGGATGAAACAAGAAATGGAAGAACGTAATAAGATCACATAATATTTTTTGATTCCTAATTGATTTGATACAGTTTATAATTGCTTTATATAATCATTAAGGCCAACTTGATCAATCCTTAGTAACATATAGAAGCAGAAGTGGGCATATTTCACAACTTCAGTTTAAAACTTGTAATGTTCCATTTTTACTGTCTTTGTTACTGGCCAAATACCTGCGCATACACACATTGTACGTAGTGACTGAATTTGAAAGCTCTTGGTGTTCAAGATACCATGAGAAACAAGACAGGGAGCTGTAGAGATACACAGACATAATAACATGCACATGATAGGCTCAGGCCTCAGTGTACCTCTGGCGCCATCCAGTAGGGTGTACCGACTGAAGTGTTTCGGCGCCCCAGCGTTGCAGCTAGGTGCGAAGACACCCCAAAGTCCACAAGTTTGACATGGGCATCTTCTGTCAGCAAGATGTTGTGACCCTTGATGTCTCGGTGGATGCAATGGTTGCTGTGCAAGTAAATCAGCGCCTGAAACAAAGCAACAATAGTGATATTAAATATGTTTAACGTGTATTTTCGACTACCGTGTCTATAACTTCGACTGCCCAACTGCAAGATGCTACTTGCTTGGCTGACAACCTTATCTGTTTATGGCAGAACTGGAACAAAATGGGTTATTTATTACTACATTTTGAGAGTCTTTATTAGATGGTTTCCATCAGAGTTGATTCACAGTGAGATCATAAACAAATGTGCACAAAATTGTACAGGATTAGGTGTTTATTCCGTGATATGCAGACATAATATGTGACACTAGCAATGCTGTGGCGGTCCCAGAAGAAAGCTTTGGGAGGAGGAGGTTATAAGATTATATATATTGGATCTGATACTACACAGATCTGCCAGCACTAAGGAGCCAGTCTCATCTGATCTGATTTGCTGGTGTTGAGGAGGTCAAGGTTCGAATTCTGGCCGAGAGCCCTGAGAGTTTTTTTCCTAAATGATTTCCGCTTCCATGAATATTCAGATTTGCTAGTTTTGCCTTACGATCTTATTTACTAGTTCCTTCAGGTTAAATCTTTCTAAAACAATGGTTACTTCCCAAATAATCAACAACATGATGAGAATAGTCTATCAATTCCTTGGCACAATCTACAAAGTAGCTGCTAAGCAATCTTTAATTTCAAGATTTTCTCTAAATCTCTACCTTTCTATTCCTTATTCCATTAGTGTAAATATGTGGATAGCCCGGATGGGGAGTAAAACAATAAATAGTTTTATTGAAGAAATCCTACTGCCTACATTTGTAAAGTAATCAATGATAAAGTTGTGTATTTATTTTTATTTTAGTATTAAAAATAAGTATTTTAAACCTATTGCAAATAGAAAGTATAAAATAATGCACATTTTAAGAAATCTAGCTTTCGTGACATACTATTAAAGTGTAGTGATTCTAAGCATCTTTTGTAAAGTGATACCTAACTTGATTATTATGTTTTATATTTCTTTGTGAATGTGGAGAAGTTGTAATCCTCTTAGACACTCCTCCCCGATCCTAGAGCGAAGCCTGGTTTTAAGCAAGTGTGGTGCCTTTTGACATATCGCCTGCTGTCAAGGAATGTAAAACCTAAGACTATAACAAACATTTGTTTTACCGGTTGTTCTCTACTGGTGCGAAACGTGGTATATTAACTTACATGACCAAAACAAATCTAGGGTGTTTGAAAAGAAGATGCTTGGGAAGATATTTGGTACAAAAAGGGATTAAGATATTGAAGAGTGGAGGAGATTGCGTAGTGAGTTACAAACCCTGTACTGTTCACAAGACATTGTTAGGGTAGTAAAATCTCGCAGGTGACTGTGGGCAAGACATGCAGCGTGAATGGAAGAATCTAGAACCGTGTTCAGGAGGCTAACTGGTGTACCCAATGGGAAGATACCATTGGGAAGATCTAGATGCAGATGGGAAGATAACATTAGACTCAACCTGAAAGAGATAGGGTGTAGTGAGGTAGACTGGATAGAGCTAGCTCAAGATAGGGATAGGGTGTATGGAGGTGGACTGGATAAAACTAGCTCAAGATAGAAAGGTGTAAACATAAAGTTTAATTTTATTCAAATTGTGATATCAACCGTTCTTAAATATCTGTCATGAACTTAGCTGCATTAAACGACAAAATGTTTAAATTAAGAAAAACAGTTGTAATTAAATTCCAGGACACCCTTGACAGATATTTATCAACTGTTGATATCACCATGCGAAGAAAATTTAAACTATTTGTTTGTACTGAAACAATATTTGATTTATTTTGACTAAAAAATGTTTTGCTACAAAAACTGCAAAAACACTGTCCTTATCTCGCGTTCCCTACATCCTTACCTTAAGGAGTAGTAAGACATGTTTGAATCAGCGTTGAATCATTCTTTAGTTAACTTTTTCATCTATCTAAAGACATAGTATTTTAAGCTTTCAGTTCATATATTCTGCCTTAAAATATGAGTGAAGAATGACCCTGAGAACGGGACGATTACTGGATAGCTCAGTGGTTTGAGTAATGGCGTACTAAGCCAAAGGTCCCGGGTTCGATTCTCGTTTTCAAATGTCATTTTTCAATTTTCAGAATATTTCAGTTTAATGTTCAAAATTAACAAATATTCAGTATTTTTACTAGATTTTGCAATATGTCCTGTGTTTACACGGTTTCCCCCCCAAAAGTAGAAATTCCCTGTTTTTTCTTGCCTCTACCGGTTTCCCAGGTGTGTGGCAACCCTGAATCAGCATACACCTGGAATTAAAATTGACTCGGAGCAAATCTTTCTTACCAGTCATCCACAGGATGGATTCGAACCAAGATCTCGAACTGCAGTCAACCTCTCTAACCACTCGACCACGAGTAGGGACAGTATTTTCTCCCCCAGTACATGTTATTTAGCCATCAAGGCTAAATGCATTTGACTATACTAATAAGCTCGGGCTAAGGAAGGTAGAATTTAGAGGAAATGTACTCATCTTTGCGTGAAGGGAGAGTGAGAAACATTTTATTTAAAAAAAATACCGTCAGTACAATCAACTGGGATTCAAACCCTGACCTTTAGTTCACCAGAGAACCAGAATATATGAGTCTTACATTTAGTCCACATGGCCATCGGTGCACGCTATCTGTATCTTAACTGAAATAAGACTTGATGACGCGGATATGATTATGGTTTTCTTCAATAAACATGTCATGTTTATTCAACTGTGAACTGTAAGGTTTCTTAGCGGTTTTCCTCACCTCGTTTTATCAACCGAGACAGCCTAAAACCTTGGTTCAGTCGGTAGCACTTCTGCATACTAATATCAAGAGTCCTGACCTCGATTCCTGACTAGGGACAAATCATCATTAGACTCAAGGCAGTAGCTAGGACAACATTTCAGAGGGTGGAGGTTCGTAGGACACGCCCCACTCAACCCCAAACTTCCATTCGAACCTCGATCTCCCCGTCCTCGGCAGTCTAGCTTAACACGAAACTAACACGTTAGCCGACTACGCCACCGATAGAGGCGGGTGATGGTTAATTGGGGCAGAGATTAAACACTTAAGTGCTATCATGCTGGTTATCATTTAGACACTTATATAACATCTGCTTCCTCTAAGTGCCAACATTTACACCAAGCGCTTCGTAAATAAAGGTATATAATAGGTGACATAAATGTGGTAGGGGGGAAAATAATGTTTCTCCTGGAATAAATTTGCCCCCTCTTGGTTTATTTAACTCCTCTTTTTATTTTCTAGAGTAGGTTATATGATTACACACAAACTCCAAATATAGCTTCTTAAGGTATTAAGATGAAATTTTAAAAATAAGGTGAGGAACGTTCTAAGTATCTTCTAGGGGTATACAAATTTTAAAAAAATTCGTCTGTCATAATGTCACTTATAATAGAATCTAGAAAATAATAATTTTTCAAATAAATTCCATGTGAGAACCATTCCAATAGCTTAAAATTTAAGCTGTAATAGGACAACTTTTTTTTTCTATTTTTTCAAATCTTGGGGAGGGTTTGAACACCCAAAATACCCCCTGGCTAGTGCTTTGATTAGGCAACTATGAAACTGAATTTGTTCCCTTTTGTTAGATATTGGACTGGTGGTATTTATACTAAAATTAAGTTAATAATAAGCAACCATTAAGCTATGAGGTAAATTATACTTTTTTTCCTTTAAACGTCTTGCTAACCATCCGGACTAACAGCATTTAAATACCCTGACGAGGTGGCACGAGGAGTGTCGAATTTAAAAGAAATGTACCCATATTTATGTTGGAATATAAAGGTTTAATTATTTAGTAAAAATCATCCTCTATACAACCGGTTGAAATTCGAACCCATACCTTCGCGTAACCGGCAAGCCAGGCTAGACGAAATTGACGGTAAGTCCATGTGCCTATCGGTGCAGGGGCAATAGTTTGAAAGTTCCCTGAAAGGTTTTTCAAAGTTACGGTTAAGGTAAATAATGAAATCTTATTTAATTGTGATAAAATAAACTGCGTCTTCTCCCATTCGGGCTGTGTGCAAATGTACTGATTACGCTAGTGTGTTTGGGTTGAGGAAGGTTGAATTTAGAGGAAGTGTACCCACATTTGCGTGGAGCGAGAGTGGAAAACCATTTAGGAAAAAACATCCTTAATATACCAAACCGCAATCTTCCCGTCACCGGCAGTCCCATTTATTGCGAGAGTGACCTTCGACCATTCAATCACTGAAATGGGTTTTTGATCATATCATTTATTTATATTTTCATATTTTTAAATGTTGCTATATTATATTAAATAAGTTGAAAATACCCGCTTCAGTGGCCTCATAGTCTAAGGAGCTATTCTCGCGATAGACTGGACTGCGGATGACGAGATTGTGGTTTAGTCCCGGTCGGGTTTACTGAGAATGGTTTTCCGCTTTCCCTACATGCAAATGTGGGTACATTTCCTCTAAATTCAACCTTACTCATCGCTAACTTACTAGTGTAATTAGTACATATGCATATAACCTGAACCGGTAGTAAGTATTTCAGTTGTAAACAAACCCGTCGGTAGGGCCTTGAAATGTAGTTATGAAATCATCTTACGTAATATCAGTCTGTTTTTCTATTAATTTGTTATGTTTTGTTGCGCATGCTACGTTCCACCTTAGTTACATAAGGTTCTTTTTTTTCAAGTCAGAATCTTCCATGCTTCCTCGAAATGTGGTAAAATAAGATGAGTCAATTTGATGCCAGTATTTATATGACTTTTAGTGAAACAATGTGAAAACAAATTCAAAGCTAACCAGGTAAGGATCCATTCATGGGTCATATTCATTAATCAAAAAACAAAGTTTGATTATAGTTTACAGCTCTCCCTCAACGTAGATTTGCATAAATTTCCTTTACATTTTACATTTATATAGTGGGTTTATT
This sequence comes from Timema douglasi, assembly GCA_901482245.1. Lineage (NCBI taxonomy): Eukaryota > Metazoa > Arthropoda > Insecta > Phasmatodea > Timematidae > Timema > Timema douglasi. Next base: position 14,381 of record CABEEJ010004241.1, read on the forward strand.
GAGTGTAAGAAAAGGCGCTGGCCTTAACTTCGCCCGAATAAAGACGATATTATTATTATTATTATTACTACTAACTTCTTTCACCTACCTTATTAGTGTAAATATGGGGATATCCCGGACGGGTAGTAAGACGCGTTGCACCAAAATACTCAAGTTAACAAATTTATAAATCACTGTCATGTGTACACACACAAGAATATAACATGTCTCCTCTAACATGTTACAAATGGTGTTTTGTCCTCTAGTTCTTTTTGAAACTTGTTTATTTTATCCGAGATAATATTTACTATACCACCCAAATATTACTAGAAATAGTCCCTAATGTATCCCTACCCCAACAGCTGATATCTGTAACTTAGCTTGTAGTGAAAACATATGGTAATGTATGAATGTGATAGTTAACCACAGTAATTTAGGTCAATAATTATTATATTTATTTGAGGTTGGGCAAAAAACTTATTTATAGTTTAGTTTCACTTAAAAAAATGTATTGCCATCATTTTCACAAAAGGTCTAAAGCATATTACTTTAAAATAGCAACCGACGAATTTAAACCGTGTAATTGATCATGACGCAAACAAGTTCTTTAGAATGGTGCACCCACACAGTGGGGAAAAATATTTTATTCAGTTAAATATTTCGAAATACGATAAAATAATTTAATATATATTAAAAATAAGACCATTATTTTCTAAGTAAATACAATTGCCTGTATCAAAAAGTATTAATGTATACACTATATTACACATTCTATAGCACCCCAAAACGAAGAATAAGTTATTTTAATTATGTTTAAAATATTGTTTCGGAATGGAGATTAAAAGTAATGAAATAGTGTGAGAAAACTTAATTTTACGTTGTTTTACATGTAAAATATAACATGTAATTAAAAATATATATAATCTATAAAAAAAAACTGATCTTGGACAAGTGTTGGCAACCCAAAACCTAAACATATGATTTTTCAACTGTCATTCAGGTAAAAAAAAAAACCATGGCGAACTTACTGTACACATTACAGTTTACGAGAGCTTGGTTTCTGCGTCCGGTACTTACTGTCACCAGAAGTAGACACGCGTGCAAAGTTGACAATAATGTTGTTGTTTCTCAAACTGTGAGGCGCATCTCACCGGTGGAACAAGAGGGAATTTAGTGTAAGGTAAGTTATCGTTATTTCTTTGAATCAATTTGTTCTAATCCTACGACTTTGTTCTGCTTGATTAAAATAAATAGATAAATGTTTTGCTTTTACTGAGGCAGTACAAACGATTATCCTATTTTCATCTACATCTTAGTATGAAGGGGTTCCTTAATAATGACTATCAAGACTAAATAAATCAACTGGCAATTAAAAATTATTTTGAGCTGTATTTCACAACTGGATGAACCATCTCTGTGATTGGAAAATGCATTATATATTTTTTATGCATAATATATAACGACGTTCAATATATTTTATATAGTAGTTTTCAAGTCATCTAATGTAAAGCCATGTAAATATAATGTTGTATGAGTATCTTTTAAGGGTATAGTAATATTTTATAGCCAACAAATTTTACAAAAATATTTAAGAAAATCTGTATTTTATCAATACAGAATAATTTATTTGGATAATTTCCTTTATTTATTGAGTTTTAAGGTTATAATTAATAGCACAAATACCCATCAAGAGGAGGCGTAACTAGATTTGAAGGCGACCCTTTAAAACTATTTTTTAAATTATTATTATTATTATTAACACCGCGTCTTACTACCCGTTCGGGTTATACGCACTTACGTTAATGTGTAATGGTAGGGTGATTGTGAGATGAAATGGAGGACCTAGAGTTTAACGTGGAATCTGAACCACGGTGGAGGCGTGGCATTCCATATTCTTTAAAATTTGGTTAAATTGTTATATTGGTACTCAAACTGGTTACTCGTTATACTGGCTACAAAATTATAGTAAAACGATACATTTTTACTGCTAAAAACGAAATACCTATATTGTTTCTAATATTGCTAATCAATTTGGCGCCCAGGTCACGTGCCTCACCTACCTCACTTTGAGCTACGCCAATGTCGCTAAGAAGCATTTGGGAATGTCTTATTTTGGCACGTGTAGATATTTACAATTGACTTTTGTTTTGTATTATGCTGACACAACTATGAACAATAGTAGATCTAGATTTGGCTTTCATTAGCGAGCACATTCCCATGAGAAAGTTAATATGTTATATTTCGCACGGTTAATTTTGTCTTGCATTGCGAGCAGTGCATTGTTGTGAAATGCATTGTCGCCTCCAAGCGAAAGCACAAATTACCCACATTACGGCTCGACACCCATTAGCGACAGAAATGGGATGTTATTAAAGTATTTATACACATTACCCTGAAAGCTTACAAGCGTGGAATGAAAGCAGAGAAGGAGAGACTGACCATCCCCACCTGGATTGACAGCAAATAAGTAATGACTGAACATCCCCACCTGGATTGACAGCAGAGAAGGAGAGACTGACCATCCTCACCTGGATTGACAGCAAATAAGTAATGACTGAACATCTCCACCTAAAATGACAGCAGAGAAGGAGAGACTGACCATCCTCACCTGGATTGACAGCAAATAAGTAATGACTGAACATCCCCACCTAGAATGACAAGCAGAGAAGGAGAGACTGACCATCCCCACCTGGATTGACAGCAAAGAAGTAATGACTGAACATCCCCACCTGGATTGACAGCAGAGAAGGAGAGACTGACCATCCTCACCTGGATTGACAGCAAAGAAAGAGAGACTGACCATCATCACGTAGAATGAGAGCAGAGGAGAAGAGACTGACCATCCTCACGTGTATTGACAGCAAAGGAGAGACTGACCATCATCACGTGGAATGAAAGCAAAGAAGGAGAGACTGATCATCATAACGTGGAATGAGAGCAAAGAAGGAGAGACTGATCATCATCACGTGGAATGAAAGCAGAGAAGAAGAGACTGACTATCACGTGGAATGAAAGCAAAGAAGGAGAGACTGACTATCATCACGTGGAATAAGAGCAGAGGAGGAGAGACTGACCATCCTCACGTGGAATGAAAGCAGAGAAGAAGAGACTGACTATCATCACGTGGGGTGAAAGCAAAGGAGATACTGAACATCATCACGTGGAATGAGAGCTAAGAAGGAGAGACTGACCATCATCACGTGGAATGAAAGTAGAGGAGGAGAGACTGACTATCATCACGTGGAATGAGAGCAAAGAAGAGACTGGACATCATCACGTGGAATGAGAGCAAAGAAGAGACTGGACATCATCACGTGCCTTGACAGAAGAGGAGAGATTGACCACCACCATCACTTGACCAGACGTCTGACAGTTATTGTGACTTGGTAATTTCTAGGTACTGGAGCGGAATCAGGAACTCCATGGTGTGGTTAGCTCCCCGAGGCGTGACGAACAGACCTACTTGTTTATCTTGGACCTTGGTATAAGTCGAGGATAATGGGCAGTTAGCTACATGCGGTCAGCCTCGACAAGGGATAGTCTTTTGTTTCAACACTACAACGGGATTTAAATATAGTAGGATACGGTTAGGAAAGAAAACTTTATAAAATGCAAACTTTATTTGTGTGTTCAACATTGAACACAATTTACTATATTGTTAGTATTTATTTCTCACAGTTATTGATAATATTTATCAAAGGTGACAGTTTCACATCATATCACTTGACGAAAATAGTTTTAGTACAGTTTTAAATGAAAAATAAGACTAACCTACATTTGACGTTACCTACTTGGGGATTTAAAAGTTATTCTGCGAAGCAGGTCGCATCTTAACTTGATGCAGCTAAGCACTATTACACTTAGACACTAATGTTTGAAATATAAAGGGAGGGAAGAAAATGATCAATTCACCCTATAAGGCCTCTAGACTAGATTCTTCCGTTTAAGAGCATAAACACCAAATACATTATTTGTGCCCGGACCAAAATTTTCTTGTTTCGTATTCTAGATAGACATTATGCTTCTATAGAATTTTTAGTCTACATCCTGGCATGAAGATTCCTTCAAACCATTTTTGTGGATAAACTAAATACACTGAGCTGTTTACGATTTAAAAAAAATACCTTTACCAAAAGCTACTTTAAGACTATTTTTAGAGTTATCTAAGAATTTATGATTTTTGTTTCAATATTATATCTTTAAGGCCCACCGAATAAAACGTAAATACATCCACAAGGTAAATCCTATCTCGACTTGTCGTGACGTCATAGGTACGGCATCCTAATATTAATATATTAACTGTGTACATTCGTAGATGAGGCCTGTGACAGATCTAGAGTTGGATTCTGGTAGGAAAAATGGTTTAGAAAACACAAACACATTTGTTTGCAGTCAACATTAATAGCGTTTTACTTTATTATTGGTATTATTTTATAGATGTTAAAATCTATCAAAAGTGTCCGTTGAAGATCACATAGCTTGACGTATGAATAAATTAATGTAGTTTTATTAATATATTTAACTGTCAGATACTGTTATTCATACCACATTCTTACTATTGATATACTATTGTCGTTTTCCCACCTCTTACTATCAGTTCGGGCGTTTCACATATTTAAAATACTACGGTAAGAAATAGAAAGGAAGTATTTAAGGAAATGTATCCACACTCGCTTGAAGTGGAAGTGGAAGTGGAAGACCATCCTCTCAGGATGCGAGTCCGGACCTGCAGCAAATCAGACTACATGAGCCTGACGACTTGTTCTGTGTGCGCCACGAATGAGGATTAAGTATTTGTTATTTCTGTATGGTTTCATAATAAGTATGTACTACTTGACACAAATTCTGGAAAATCTAGGTTCGAACCTGATTCATATGCACTGGATGTGTATTTATTCCAAAATTTGGTAGCTCATGCTCGTGTAGTTACTTAAAGTCCACTCTTCTCAAACAGTTTCTTTGGTTTGTATAGCATATAAGAAAATACAATATCACCACACATTTTGGGTGCGATGTTCTAGGTTAAGTTAGTTTGTAAGTTGTGTTATAGCATAATTTGGCTAAAAATTTAACGTCAAATACTCTAATTATGACGTAAATAGTATAAACCTTAGATAGTTTTTTTTTCTTTTGCACTTTGTCTTACTAAACTTTTAGGTTATACGCATAAGTACTAATTACGCTATTGAGTTATGGATGAAGAAGGTAGAATTTAGATTATGTGAACCATATTTGCGTGGAGGGAGAATGGAAATCATTAAGAAAAAGCCCTCTTCAGTACACCCAACTGGGATTCAAACCCCAATCTCCCTGTCATCGGCAGGGTATTTTTGTTAATAGAGCATTTTTTCTACTTGGTAATCTAAGCAAAGGTCCCATGAAATAATCTAGGACAAAATTAAATAAAGTTTTATGAATGTTTGCATCAACTAAAACACGTTTTTCATACGTCTTCTAATGTCAAGCTTTAAACCGGAATGAAAGGGAACGCTGATTAAGGTGAATATTTTTGTAGTTTTCAAAACAAAAAACTTTTGAACTAAGATTTTTTAATTCAGTAGATATGTTCAGTTTAATTTTCTACACACAATAAACTCAACCTTTTTGAATATCTCTAATGGTCAATGCATAATTCTCTTCATTTAAAATGTTTCTGCCTGTATGCTACTGTGTCAATACAAAAATTAATATAAAATAATGGTCCATAAGTAGAAAGTTAATTAAAATATATCTATTGAAGCTTTATTTTATTTGTTTTGTAAACAAAAAGTTTTTGTGATTTAAAATTTAAAAATACTGACCTTAATTCACGTTTCATTTCCTCCCACCTTAATGTTAAGTCTAAAACAAAATTAGAATCTGCTGTAAGCTTAATAGAACGCTATTCAAACATGTATTTGATCATAAACAGATGTAGTAATGCTGAGTGGTTGCCATATTAATGATCTACTTTGCCTTCATCTAAAATAAAATCCGTTCTCATAAAAAATAACAATGTTAAATATAACGCACCTGCTTTGAACATTGCGTACTTACAATCTATCTTTACCTGATAGCGAATGTAGGTTAACACTCAGCCCTAGCGGGAAACAAAAGACAAATGACGTATACATAATACATTTTAAAATGCTGCATTGAGGATTAAATTAGTAGTTTGTGAACAGCCTTTATGTTCTTAATGTTACATTCTTAAGAATTATCTTTGGATTTCAAATATTTGAAATATCCTCTATAATTTCTCCTTGTATTAATTGAAGTTGATATTTATCCTAGGTGATCAAGCTAGACAGAGAACAAATTAATACTATATCAATAGTACATTATATTAATATCTAAGAAAGTAAAGCTATACAATTAGGTAAGACTTATATGCCTCTATGAAATATGAAGCTTGAGGGATGAAATATTATAAGTACGGAAATATTAGGAGATAATATCAGTATATCTCGTGAGTCCTACAGCTTAGCTCAGTCGGTAGCGTGTCGGTCTACTGAGCTAGGGGCCCGGGTTCAATTCCTATCATGGGTGAAAAATGTATCATTGGTGGGATTTGGGTTTACCCTTTCACAGTTATGCATTAAGGCCCCTGGTCCTGTCGAATGGAAGGTTAAAAACTATTTTGTGGGACGGTGGGTGAGAGGATGAAAGCCGTGCCGTGGCTTCGCAACTGACCAAAATATCTTTCCGCGCCAACAAAAATAGATGGGTCACGGAAACAATAGATGGTGCTAGCTATCAGACAGGTTTTGCAGAAAAATCCCACGTTTATAAATATCAGTGTTCTCGAGAACGAGTGAAATTTTTATAGAAATATTTTCGACACCTATTCTAAGATATAAAAAGTTGGGTCGTGCTACAAATTTTGAGTAATAAGTGGGGTAGTGCTGCATAGTAGGACTAATAAGTGGGGTTGTGCTGCATATTATGCCTGATAAATAGGGTTGTGCTGCATAGTTTAACTAATAAGTGAGGCTAGTTAGTCTAATAAGTGGGGTTGTGCTGCATATTCTGACTAATAAGTGGGGCTGAGCTGAATAGTTTGACTAATAAGTGAGGCTGTGCTGCATATTATGCCTAATAAGTAGGGTTGTGCTGCATAATTTGACTAATAAGTGAGGTTGTGCTACATAGTTTGACTAATAATTGAGGCTGTGCTGCATAGTTTGACTAATAAGTGAGGCTGTGCTACATAGTTTGACTAATAATTGAGGCTGTGCTGCATAGTTTGACTAATAAGTGAGGCTGTGCTACATAGTTTGACTAATAATTGAGGCTGTGCTGCATAGTTTGACTAATAAGTGAAGCTGTGCGGCATAGTTTGACTAATGAGTGGGGTTGTGCTGAATAGTTTGACTAATAAATGAGGCTGTGTTGCGCATTATGCCTAATAAGTGGGGTTGTGTTGTATAATCTGACTAGGAGTGAGACTGTGCTGCATATTTTGACAAATAAGTGAAGCTATACTGCATATTTTTACTAATGAGTGAGACTGTAACATATTTTGACTGATAAGTGAATCTGTGCTGCATATTTTAGTTGATAAGAGGCGCTGTGCTGCATATATTGGTTGATAAATGGGGCTTTTCAGTATAACCTAAACGGTGAGGGGAGCTGTGCTTGCTAGTTACACTTTCAGGTGTTTCTTTATGACGTGGTAACTGCACTAACAGGTAATTGTGAGCCTCACTGAGTGAGGACCAGGGAAGCGTGCTAACACGAAGACTACAGTAGCCCCATGGCTTCTTTGGTGCTGACTGACAGCTCACAGCTGACTTCTGACAGTCAACATTTAGGTATATACCTAAATTTGGACCTTAAGAAGTGACAGTTGCTTAACACATGTTTTTGCAGATCATATGGTTCGGTGTAGGGATACATAATTTGATCTGGTAACTTTTCAAAGCTGTGAGCTGCCAGTCAGCACCAAAGAAGCCATGGGGCTACTGTACATAGAAAGAGAATGGATAGTCAGCTTCTTAATACATGTTTATAAGTTTGTACGCTTTATTTATTACTTGTCTTGTTATTTTATAACATAAAGAACATATTTACACTAGCAAAACAAAATAAACATCAATATAATCAATATTTGTGAACGTTCCTAAATCTAGCGATTTTAAAATAACTAATTTGGTTGAGGTTTACTCTGCATCGCGATTATTTGATATCGATTGACCAAGAATAGGGCTTGAATTAAACTAAAAAAGTTGAGGAAACCCGTTTCAATGGCTGAATGCTCAATTGGTTTGGTTCTCAATAATTACTTCTCGCCAAGGGCCACAATTAGATTTTTTTCATGGACTGGGTGGGAGGGTGTGAAAACTTAATTTGCAATCAACTACGCCCTCCCTTCTTCCGTCACGCTTAACACAGAGTTGTCAGACGTACGGTGTGAAACGTTGTTGGTTTATAAATGTCTATATAATTATTTACCTTAACCAGACTCCTTGGTGGAACGCCTATTGAGAACCACTGCTCTAAGGCATCACTGTCGTGTTAGACTGAGCTGTTGATGACGGTGAGGTCGGGGTTCAAATCTCAGTTGAGTATACTAAGGTTGGTTTTTCCTAAAATAAAAATCCCACTCGCCTTCCACGCAAATGCGGGTAGATTACATCTAAAATGCTTCCTTCCTCATTCCTACCACGTTGTATTAATTATCATACATCCTTATAACCTGAACAGGTAGTAAGATGCAATTATACTACCCTTTGTATTTGAAAGTGTATTTTCTTCATTACCTCGGTCACAATGAAATGGTTGGAGAGGTGGAGGCAGATTGAAAGGNGGGGGGGATTTTACTCTCCGTTTATTCTGACCGGTAATACCATACCATATCTTATAAGCCGGACCATAGTGTAATCGGGCCAGGTATTCCAGAACTGGTGTCCGAGGATCATTGTGAACGCACCCTGGTACATCTCCGATGATAACTGGATATGTCGAGCTTCAAGATACACTTTCAGAAGTTTTTTCAGACAGACTCCCACGATCTTCCAATCTTCTTATGTAAGGGCATGGAGACTATGTGATAGACCCAGGAGAGTCCCAGAGACGTCCAAAGGACCTACTCGTACACGCGAGATGTGTGGTTAAGTAGTTATCGGGAGGCTCCCAGTAGAATAGTATGACAGCACGTGCCTTTCAAAATGCGACGACCTGTCATTTTAATGTACAGTTAAAATCATCACCCACTTCGGTGACTGCATGGTCTAACGCACTACTCTCACAGTAGACTAGACTGCCGATGGCGGGGAGATCTAGATTCACATCTTGCTTGGGTATATTAAGGTTTTTTTCAAAATCGTTTTCCACTCTCCTCCAACGCAAATGCAGATACACTTCCTGTAAATATAGCCTTCCTAAGCCCTAAAACTATTAGCGTAATTAGTACATAATCGTATAACCAGAACGGGTAGTAAGACGTGTTCTAAAAAAAGAAGTTAAAATTATACTGTGACCCGTCGTATCGGAACATGATTTAATCTGCACTCGAAGGTGGGAAGATTGGGCTTCAAATCCCGGTCTGGTGTGCTGAGGGTAGTTTTCCCTCCCACGCAAATCCAGACACACTTCCTCTAAATGCAACCTTCCTAATCCCAAACATATTGATGTAATTAATACACAGGCGTATAACTTGACATGGTGTTAACAATATCTCTTTGGCTTCCCTTTTGGAAGTAAATACTGCTACTTTTCAGGGTAAACGGAGTGTCCCTATTTTAGGATTATTGGCTAGATCCCAACTTATAAACGAAGTGAAAAGCATACGTAACTATTATTTTAATACTGTACTAGCCTAAAATACCTGTTTAAAAATTAACGGTCTCATTTCTCGTAGTGTAATGTCTCACATCGGCATTTGTTGGACAACAATTGCGAATGGGAATAATTTTTAGTTACCCTCAAAATCTGGGAGGTGCCTTCCAACCAGAGACTCTATAGTAGATCAGATATTTGGAGTTTTGGAGAAATTGTTCCTCCACTTAATATTTCATTATATACATCATTTTGCTTATATACTTTTTAGTTTTAGGGGATCTCATGCGAACTCTTAGTCACCAAGTATTTTTGCACCCTGTTTGGTTAGAGGCTATCTGCCCGCAAAATTTAAGCTTCCTAGGTCTTCTGGCCTTTGAGATTTTTTCGACCTAAACAAAATTGCCCCCCGCACCTGCATGAAATGTTTTAGCCCCCACGTATTCTTTCATCCTTCTGGAAAAGGGCTGACTGCCTTAAAATGTCAGCTTCGTAGGCTTATTGGGATTCAGGAATATTTGACTTTGTTTTGGCGGGCCACACTGAAATGCTATGCACATTATGAAGTTTTTAAATTGAACTTTATTTACTGCCCGGCAGAGATTGTCTGCCAAATTTAGTTTCAGTATAAAAATAATAGACTCCGTGAAATTTCTAAACACTTTGAAATGAAGGAAAAGACGACCGAATATATTATATAAATGTGAAAAATACCAGTAAGTTCCTCTTGAGGATATACCATCTGATGAACTGTTATTTAATGTGGAAAGGTATTTTATTGCTTCTCTTTAATATTTCATTTTGTATTTTTCTCCCTTTTCTACATTTTTTCTATGCTTGTGACTTAGAATCTTGGGCCCATGCCCGGTACCATGGTTTCAATAGTCCCCTACTCGTGACGGGCCGGTTTCAATAGTCCCCTACTCGTGACGGGCCTGTTTCAAGCAGTATACTATCGACCAGCTTATAAGTTAATTTTAAAAACCTTCAGCTAGTTTGAGTAAGGATTGCAAGACTAATTCAGCAGCTGTACTGAACAAATAATTTTAAATTAAACATGTTTTATAAAATATAGGGTGAACTGGCGGTCTAGGGGTAAGGTGTCAGACTTATATGTTGTGGGTCTGGGGTTCAATCCTCAGTCTGATTGCCAAACCCTTCCTTCGCCTCTGACAAGACGTGTATTAATCAAAACTTATGAATGTGTGGAGTGCCAGGCCTCCACCATGGTTCGGATCCCACGTTAAAATGTGGGTTCTCCATTTCATCTCACAATCACCCTACCATCACACATGATCGTAAGTGCGTATAACCCGGTCGGGTAGTAAGACGTGATGCTAATAATAATAATAATAATAATAATAATAATAATAATAATAATAATAATAATATAAAATATAATATAATAAGTTTTGTATAACTTTAATTGTTTATGGTGTGCATCATGGTAGAATTTGACTATCATCACAATTTCTTTATGTGTACCGTACATATTTTAAGAAGCACAATAGGCTCTAACCTTAAATAAATCACCAAATTAAAGACGTCGCTGGACTGCAAACAAATACAACACTGATTGCTTTTGGAAATTCAGCCTCTGCCAAAAGTATCTTATCCCTACAATATCCAAAAGTATTCATATAGGCTATTTGCTCTTCCAATAAGCTTTTCCTTCTTTTAATCTATTGCTTACCTATAGGGTCTCCCGAAGGATTTAGGTTATTTGGTCTTTCAAAAACCTCTTTCCTCTTTACAATTAATGCTTACCTCTACGGTCTTCCGAAGGATGTAGGCTATCTAGTCTTTCAAAAACCTTTTTCCTCTTTACAATTAATGCTTACCTCTACGGTCTTCCGAAGGATGTAGGCTATCTAGTCTTTCAAAAACCTATTTGCTCTTTACAATTAATGCTTACCTCTACGGTCTTCCGAAGGATGTAGGTTATCTGGTCTTTCAAAAACCTCTTTACTCTTTACAATTAACCTCTAAGGTCTCCCGAAGGATGTAGGCTATCTGGTTTTTCAAAAACCTCTTTCCTCTTTACAAATTAATGCTTACCTCTACGGTCTCCCGAAGGATGTAGGCTATCTGGTCTTTCAAAAACCTCTTTCCTCTTTACAATTAATGCTTACCTCTACGGTCTCCCGAAGGATGTAGGCTATCTGGTCTTCTGACAATCTTTCTTGTCTTCTCTTGAGACCTTGAACGAGGTCGGTAACGGATCCTCCAGTACACAACTGTAACAAGAAGCAGGTTTGATTTATTAAGTTTATTTAAAATGCACTTTACAAATACAAGCCCATATAAAATTTAAATCATTATTTAAAAGTGATTAATCTAGTCCCACGCGACTAAAAGGCTACTAAGTGCCTAGCCCTACCATCAAGAAAAAATATAGTGTCACAGGTAGAGTTGGTGTAATAGTTAGGTACATCTGTTTCTGATTCGTAAAGTTGGATTTAAATCACGAATGGATGCACTATTTTTTAAATAAGAGTTTATGTTTTCCCTCTGGAAATTTTTTTGTACGTTTCCTTAAAATTCTCCTTACTCCCATGTCCTTAGATTGTTAGTAGGCTATTTGCTTGGGACAGCCCTAGTGGCCAGTTAGAAGTGTGACGCTTTAATGTTAAGTAGCAAGTGAATAATCTAATGAGCATTCACACACAAACAAATTAACCATAGCAGCATCTTACATACAACTAAGGCTCCTCAAAATCTTAATTTATTCCTCCAACTTCTCTATGAGCAGACACACACAACATGATAAAGAGTTATTTTATATTTATTTTGTGGGCAGCTATCATGATGGCAATTTTAGTGAGCTCCAAAACCCTTGCACTTCAGTTGAATTATAACCTACTATATATTTCATGTTAACTTTAGCAGTATTTATGAATTTTAGTGGAGGACGTGATGGCGCGTCACTTGGTCCCACTTTCTAAAATAAGGCTACAACACATTAAGTTTTTTATAATTTACGATCCTTTTAAAACTAGCAGTGAGGAACAGGACAAATTGAGCAACTGAGTTGCCCTTTTTTACGTGACAGTGAAAGCGACCTTGGCCGATTTCTTTCCAAGAAGGGAAATTTTCCAAGGGGTCGTGGTGAGGGTTGCAAGAAGCCCTCACGACAGCCATTGACAAAACACTCGCGATAACACCAGCAAACAGAGCGAACGTGTGTTAAACACTCTAGATCGGGGGTCCTCAATTATTTTTGATGGAGGTCTGTTTTAAAAACTTGACATACTTCCGTGGTCCAGCAACACTTTAACAGTGACTCAAGTTCAAGCCCTATATACTAATTCAAAAAAGTTTTTTTTTCCCTTCTAGCTATTTTACTTATTTATGACTGCTGGCCTTACATGTCTACTACCCACCCACCACCAAACTAGCATAATCTCTTTTGTCTATAGCTATTTCGTCAAGGTCCTTAAAATGCCTCTGTGGTCCGGATGTGGACCAGGGTCCAACATTTGGTGACCACTGCTATAGATCATACTATCATATAGATCGGACGTGTCTTACACAATCGTGCAGTCAACCCAACTCAACTTAGATTATTTATAGTATTTATTCTTTAGTAACCAAAATGGGGAATAAATTGATCCTATATACTGTATATATGTACATATATTTTAGCACCACGTCTTACCAACAGTTCGGGATATATATATATATATATATACTAACTAGCTTTGATCGTTGGGGGCTACGCCCCCAGACCCCCAGTGAGTTTTCTTTCCAAGAGGATGTAAACTAATGTAATTACAGAGCAGTTTTTTGATAGGTCTTACCGTTTAGCCACAAGAGACCTCCAAAGAAAGGTCCGCGCCGACTTTAAATTTGTTCCATCATTTTTAATTTTTTCTGAGATTAAAAATTAAATTCTTTGACTTTTTGGAGTTTTACCGTCGGTTATAGTCTAGAAGCTATAAATTTGCCAAATTTCAAGCTTCTGGCTCATCTGGAAGTGGGTAAACATTAATGTCTGTGAGTGAGTCAGCCGTGTGACTTTATAGTAGTATGATAATATAGAACGCTAATGGTTTTAGGGATTAGAAAGGTTAGATTTAAAGAATGTGTACCTACATTCGCATGGAAGGAGAGTGGAAAACCATTTTGGAAAAACTCACTACACCAAACAGAGATTCGAACTTCGATCTCCTCGTTATCGGCAGCCTACTCTATCACGAAAATAGCACGTTAGATCATGCGGCCACCTAAGCGGGTAATCTTAAATACTAATTGGTGATCTTTAACGTTTGTAATTTTCCATTTAAATAAAACCCAATATTTTCGTTGGTATGAAGCTTGACACTGACGGATACGATCACGTGCCGTTAGATATTCTATTTAATTCGAGCCCACCCAGGATTCGAACCAGTCTCTCTATATCTGGGTGACACAAGACTGCATCTCAATGTCTAAACTATCATGACCACCCACGGTTGAAAGGAGACCATCTCATCCCACGGTAATACAGCTCAAACCAGGCGTCGCATCGTGAAGCCGTTTTATTTAATCTACCATAAAAAAAAGTTGAAATGAGACCAGTGAAACCATTTAACCATATTTTAAAGATTAAAATAAAAAACAAAGATAATTAATTTAAGATTAAAAAAATCACTAATCTCGATGCCGCTGTTATCAAGTAAAGAAATCATAAAACAGCAATTTGATACGTTTTCTGGTTTGAACATAATCTTATTTTTAAATTCCCGGTTAATCGATCAGGAGATGGACTCATAGGGGGACTTTCTCAAATGCTGCGCTTAGGTTAAATATTTACCGAACCTTTAGCTGCACACGAATTTGGTGTTTGCTGGAATTGACACAAAGCTATTTACTAATACCCTGAATATAGACACGTAGAAATGATTTAAAAGTTGAAATTTTCTACTCTGAAATTACCAAAAGTCCCACATGTTTTGGTTGATCATTAAGACCGTAATGCCCGAGGAAAAGAAAGGTAACTAGTATAGGAACGTAGAATGGATTTTTGTGAATTGATTGGTGTAATTTAATAAGGGGAGAGGGGATAACATAAAGGGTAGTGTCATTTGTATTTTCCTACTCTCCTGTTTGTTCTCCTACTGCTGGATAGCTCCACCCCATAATGTTATAAAACACACTTGGTTTCTAGCGTTTAGGAACTTCTATTTGATTATTCTAGCTACCTTTTCATATCTACTCCGGGTCTAAATACTTGTCGGGGTCATTTGCATATTCCCACTAAGCTGGTGGAAATGAGGAAGGTGGAATTTAGATTAAGTGTACCAGCTTTGCCGGGGAGATAAAGAGAAAAACAATTTTTAAATATAATAACCCACTTCAGTGGCTGAATGGCCGACGGCGTCACTCTCGTGTCGGTAATATGAGGGTTTGAATTCTTGCCGGGTCTACTGAGGATGATTTTTCCGGAATAGTTTCCAAACCCTTCCATGCAAATGCGGGTATATTACCTATAAAATCCTTCCTTCCTCATCCCTACCCCATTAGAGATATTATAATGTATGCGTATAACCTCAACGGGTAGTAGTTGTAGTAGTGGTGGTAGTAGTAGTTATAGCAGTAGTAGTTGTAGTGGTAGTAGTAGTTGTAGAAGTAGTAGTGGTAGTTGTTGTAGCACCAGTAGTAGTTGTAGTTATGGTAGTAGTAGTAGTAGTAGTTGTAGTTATGGTAGTAGTTGTAGTTGTGGTGGTAGTGGTAGTGGTTGTGGTGGTTGTAGTTGTAGAAGTAGTAGTGGTAGTAGTTGTTGTAGCACCAGTAGTAGTTGTAGTTGAGGTGGTAGTGGTAGTGGTGGTGGTGGTTGTAGTTGTGGTGGTAGTTGTTGTAGCACCAGTAGTAGTTGTAGTTATGGTAGTAGTTGTAGTTGTGGTGGCAGTGGTAGTGGTGGTGGTGGTGGTTGTAGTTGTGGTGGTAGTTGTGGTGATGGTAGTTGTAAGACGTGGATATAAAAATTGCAGATTTTTATAGCATGTGCAGCCGAGCCAAAAATCCAAGACACTTATTTAATCTATAAACGATCCTATCATATAATTGTACAAATCTTGCCCCCTTTCCCCCATCTGACATCTTTTAAAATTGGAATATATAATAAGTAATACAACTTTGTAACAATACCAGGGTCGTACTAAGAGGGGGTGTTATTTTAAAAAGGTTCAACACTCCCCCGCTAACACTCATACAAAAAGTATACTTAATAATCTGTTTTTGTATACGTCCGCAATGTCTATTATAGCAGATACAAATTGAAAACTTAAGTATTTTTGTTAAGAAAAAAGGTTTATCAAACAGTTATTCTTGCAACTAAAACTATCTACTTAATTTTTTAAAACTATATTTTGTATCTATTTTACTTACTCCATACACAGTATTCAAACATTTTATAAGAAAAAGTATTATCTTGTAAGCCACAAATTCTGGACAGTAAGATGCCCCCACCTTGCATTTAATAATTAATTAGATTTCTACGCACTTGGTCGAAAGAAATCTCTTCGCAGATAGGTTGGTCATTTCCTAGTCACGAAAATTCGGAACAGAAACAAAGAATCAGTAAAAGTATAATTTTAACACGTTTTAGTTACGATAGTTTAATTTATAACCATAAATAATCACAGAAAATGTTTGACAAGATACGAAGTATCAAATAAAGTTAATATAATTTAACTATGATTAGGAATTCAAAAATATAAGATTAATTAAATATAATATACATATTTAATTATATTTATCGACTGAATATATATTATATATATATTTTTTTTTCAAAAATAAATATTCAGTTGTTTTTTTAATATTCACAAGAATGAACAAACTTGAATCTTGAAAATAAGAAGTTTTACGGTACATTTTATTGATATGAGACACTGTAGCAAAAACCGGTTCAGTCTCGGAAAATCTGAAACGAATGGTCATCCTATGTATATAGATAATAAACAATGTTAAGAAATATTGAAAATGGTACGTTGGGTATGATACGTCGCCGTCAATAACCCTTGTGATGAACGTACAAACTCTGTACAGAGCACGGTACTCACAATAATGGTCCACTGTGGAAATGGCGGCGGAACCACCGGCCCCGGAACTTGAGGACGGTAAGGATGTACGGAAGAAGACGTGCTGAAGTGGAAACTGAGCTGGTTGATAGTGGGTTACAGGGGAGTGTTGAGATGCTGTGAGAGGGGAGGTGGGTGGCTTAGCGAGTAAGGGGGGGAGGGGGAAGCTACAAGTAGTCCACCCTGTCCACGGTGCGCGGTCATCGAGGGCCTCCAGCGCTACCCAACACGCACATCAAACATACAACATACTCATTACGATCGTCGATATACATCTTGAGGGAAACTTTTTCTTTGCCAATAAACTGATGTG
>CABEEJ010004241.1:31508-44317 GCA_901482245.1 Timema douglasi
CCCCCCCCGTGAGATTTACTTGTGGGTGAGAGGAGGTAAACAAGTGCTGATATGTCCCTACACTGAAGGATTCTGGTTCAAACGTTGAAAGAAATTTTTAGTAAGGGTTTGAATCAAGAATAATGTTTTAAAATACTCTCAGCTAACTGCGAAATATACCCAATTTCTTTATTTAGAGAGGGGGGAGGGAAATTATGGTGGGAGGGTTCTAGAGGGGGCACAGGTTAAGTTATTATGTAATTTATAAGAAGTGGATTTAAAGTGCACTTTATAAACTCAAAATTATTATCAGTACACGATTATAAGACTGGTTTAAATATATAGAGTGCACATAATATTTTACAGTCGCTACCAAAGCCAGAAATTGAAATTTAAGCGTATTAAAGTAAATTGATACATTCTGATTTTTTTTTTCCGATCGTGTTTCATGTCCTCCGGGCATTCCACAAATTTAAACAAAAGTAGATAGTTAAATTTTGAGGAAATACATCTTCATTTGCCTGAAGACAAAATGGAGATACTATTTAGAGAAAACCATCTCACCCCACCCTGATGGGATTAAAACCCAGATCTCTCCGTCTCTGTCCATCTAAACGAACAAGACGAAACCGACGCCTTCGTTGGCGTGCTCACTGGGCGGGAAGGACTGTATATATAGTCAACACTGATACTAAGTAACTAGACTTTAAAAAATTGTCAGTATAATTTATTTTCGGTGGTGGTATTTGTGAAAGTAATTAATAATAGTAGCCGGGAAAAGTGAGGACGACCAGGCCAGTAGGGCATAAATAATACGTTGACCTAGGAGATTCACTTCTTGTACCGGACGATACGGCTCAAGATTAAGGGGAAGTTCAAGGAAACTGGTTCAACCGGACTGTCAGGTTTCTCGTTCATCCGTGGAGACAGATGGAACGTGTACCGAACCCCCACGGAGTAAGCGAAACTAGAACTATCTATCTTACAATAGTCGGCCCACCAGGCGATAAAACAAACACTAGAATCTTCATACTACTAGCATGACAGGTGACCCAGGTAAATTTAAAGTAAAGGTATGGCACAATTTTAGTAGGATGAGACTAGTAACTAACAAGTAACCCACTTCGGTGGCTCCATGGTCTAAGGCGTTACTCTATAAATAGACTAGATCAGGCCTGTCCGACTTGAAGTTAGATAATGGCCTCATATTATATTCCTAGAGTGTTTGCGGGTCGCACACGTGAGAATTCGGCCTTTGACACCGACAATGTTTGCAATCATATCAGGGAACTGTACTTTTCCGCCATTGTTTGTAAAAAAAATCATTTTCCCAACGTGTTTGAAACATATAATTCTCGTCCTCGATTTTGCGTCTTTTTTACTGTATTAGACTTACTCATCTTGTTATATTTCACAAAATTATCAAAGACTTTATAGTTACTAACAAGATACACTCCCAAAGTATAACGAAATACTAAGCTTGCGCAGCTCACAGCGAACAATGCAGCAAACGTATACACCGAGCGGGTAGTAAGACGCGGTGCTAAGAAAAATGTACCAGAGACAAGTGACGGACGGTGGACGTGTTTTCCATTTGTTTACGCAGATACTCTTCAAGTAAGGCTGTTGCCAGATTTCGGCACTCTTTTCAATATCCCTATTTTCAATTTTCGAATAAATTAAACAGACGAATATAACATGATAGGTCAATAGACTAATAACTAATTATTAAGTTAAATTAAAAGTATTATAATAATTAATATAAAGTACAGTACAGAAAATAAACCATGTAATACATTTTACACAATTTAAATCCGATCATGTTTAAGAAACTCCTGTATGACGTTATTTTATTTTAACTTTTCTAATGCGTCACGGGCCACCCGTTGGATAGGCCTCGACTAGATTGTTTAAAACTGGAATATATGTGTTCGATACCTTCCAGGTGTACTGTTGGTGATTTCTCCTAAATATTTTTACATTCTCTCTCCATGTAAATGCTGGCACACTTACTCTAAATATAACCTACCTAATTCATAAAATCATTAGCGTAATTAGTACAAGTGTGTATAATCCGAAAGGGTAGTAAGAAGCGGTGCTAAAAATTCTACAAGTATAAAGGTTACAAGATATATACTTTAATGAGGTGACCTGGTGGTCTAGGGGTAAGGTGTCGGACCTGTGTGTTGGGGGTTCGGAGTTCAAGCCTTGGTCATGGTACAGATTAATCTGATTGCCAAACCCTTCCTTCAGCTCTGACAAGAAGTGCATTAATCACAACTTGTGAATGTGTGAAATGCCAGGCCTCCACCGTGGTTCGGATCCCACGTTAAACTGTAGGTTAGGTGTTAGGACATGGAGTAATGGGTTAATTCATAGGTTGAAACAAGAATTTTGGTGATGGTAAGTATTAAAATACTTTGCGCCAGTTTGGGTTGAGCTTTTATAATGCCTTAGGTTTAATTAATTTAAATTATATCTACCCTTTACAAATTTTAGCTTTGTCCTAATAAATCTAAGCTCACCCCTTTCCACAAACTTATGAGCCACGAGCCACCCTTGATTCTGAAATGTGTTGTCCTAGGTTAGTTATTATTATTATTATTATTATTAGCACCGCGTCTTACTACCCGTTCGGGTTATACGCACTTACGCTAATGTGTAATGGTAGGGTGATTGTGAGATGAAATGGAGGACCTACAGTTTAACGTGGNCTTACGCTAATGTGTAATGGTAGGGTGATTGTGAGATGAAATGAAGGACCTACAGTTTAACGTGGAATCCGAACCACGGTGGAGGCCTGGCATTCCCCACATTCACAAGATGTCTTGTCAGAGGTGAAGGAAGGGTTTGGTAATCAGATAAATCTGTGCCGGGACCGAAGATTGAACCCCGGCCGCCAGCACAGAAGTCTGACACCTTACCCCTAGACCGCCAGGTCACCCCCTAGGTTAGTTAAATCTGTGTGTCATGTGTTGAAACTTTTGTATTCAAAAGGACGTGTTGAATTTATTAAAGCGACAGGCTCTTTCCTACCAATAAACTAGCACGTGTTCCTGCTATAGACCATCCACGATAAGTTAAATATTAACTAACATGAGTTCCTGCTATAGACCATCCACGATAAGAAAAATATTAACTAGCATGAGTTCCTGCTATATACCATCCACGATAAGCTAAATATTAACTAGCACGAGTTCCTGTTATAGACTATCCTCGATAAGTTAATATTTAACTAGCACGAGTTCCTGTTATAGACTATCCTCGATAAGTTTTAACTAGCACGAGTTCCTGCTATAGACCATCCTCGATAAGTTAATATTTAACTAGCAAGCGTTCCTGCTATAGACCATCTTCAATAAGTTAAATATTAGCTAGCACGAGTTCCTACTATAGACCATCTTCAATAAGTTAAATATTAGCTAGCACGAGTTCCTGCTATATACCATCCACGATAAGCTAAATATTAACTAGCACGAGTTCTTGTTATAGACTATCCTCGATAAGTTAATATCTAACTATCACCAACACGCTGTGATGGCCGCATGGTCTAAGGTGCTATTATCCCATAATACTAGACTGCTGTTGACGGGGAGATCGTGGTTCGATCATGGTGAAGGTGGTTTTCCCTGGATGGTTTCCCGCTTTCTCTCCATACAAATGCAGGTACTCTTCCTATTAATGTAGCTTCTCTAAACCCTTAAACCATTAACGTAGTTAACGTACACAAACGTACTAGGGGCTCATCACGTGGGGCTTACATTCAATGACAAATATATTTCGTATTTAAAACTCCCTCTAAAGAAAATACTACCCACACCAGTAGCAGTGTGATCTCAGGCGTTAGACTTGTATTGCAAAAGGTGGCCCTTAATGAAAAGGTCGGGGTTTGAGTCCCAACCAGGAGTACTAAGGGGTGGTTTCTTATGTGTGATTCATTTTTGTAGCTAGTATTTACAACCCAACGTTATTAGCAACTTAATCTAAGGGTTAGGGATTGGGATGGTAGCTTGACATTGGAGTGGGAGGAGCATAGTAGCACCACAATGATAAATCACATTTATGAAACCACCCTCAGTGCACCCAATTGAGATTCGAACCTTGACGTCCCTTTCACATGTAGTCCAGTATATTGTGAACTCAACGCCTTATACCATGTGGCCACCATTGCGAATGACGTGCAATATATCGTGGTAGTTGCTTAATACTCTTTTTTGTGATAATATGGGTGCATTTTCTCTAAGCTACTCTCCTTATATCAAGCCGTTAATAATCTGTATATCAAACGTACAAATATTATTATATTGAATAGTGTCGATGATAGTTATTGAATTTCACGTTTTACTAAAAATAGTTAAACACAATAATTATTATTGCGCAGGAAATAATTGTTAAAAACTTTACAGTTCAGGGGTGTCCACATAGTACAGTTTTTAGCACAAACACACTTTGGTGTCTGGATGGTCTGACGCGCTACTATCACTGTGAACTAGACTGCCGATGACGGGGAGATTGAGGCTCGAATCTCAATAGGGTGTATTGAGAGTGTTTTTTCCAAATTGGTTTCTACTCTCCCTTCACGCAAATGTGCTTACACTTATAATATATAAAACTTCCCTAATTACTTAAATCATTAGCGTAATCAGTGCTACATAAGATAACCCAAACGAATGGTAAGATGCGGTTCTAAAAAAAATACCAAAGTTTTTACCATTCTGTTCTGAGGAATCCAATACTGAGGAAGGGCCAATATGGCCAAATTTTGCAATTAGTCTTGCAAAAAGAGGTCTTAAATGCACGTGAGGTTAAAGAGGGTCCAGCCATTGGCTGCTGAAAGGGAAAGAAATTTAGGGGGGGCCTGTAAGAAGCTCACGTGAAAATTGACGAAGATAAAACGTTATAGTTGAACAATAAAAAATGGATTAAAGTTTTTTAACTCCGTAACACTGTTCTTACACTATTATCCAAAGAAAACTGCGTGTATACAGTGGCACCAGTATACATATTTTCAGAGGGGAGGGAGGGGCAAAACATAGTAACTCCCTCCCCCCTCCCTCACTCTCTCAAACACAAACATACATGCGTGCACGCTTGAAATAGCTTTTGTGGGCACTGGTATTATAATATCACTGTAAAGATACTAAAAACATACAAATTAGAAAGAGAAGGGTTTTGTTTCAACCTGAACGCAACTAGTAAATTTATAAAAAAATAAAATGTCAACATTTAAAATAAAAATACAAACAATAAAAAAAGTCTATATTTTGAACTCACTTCACACAAACACATAAAAAAACTACCTAGTTAAATAGAAATTGAAGGCGTCTACGGTCGTTACCAAATTAATTTATAACTTTTTATACTAAGCAGCAGTTGAAAATGTAGTAATGTGATAGGTTTTATTTAGAAATTCATCGACTGGAATAAATAGAACTAAAATCTTCGACCCACCATGGAGTATGCAAAACTGGAACTTTCATACTACTAACACGGCAGGTGACACAGTTAGATTTAAAGTATTATTATTTTTAGCACCGCGTCTTACTACCCGTTCGGTATGTACGTACTTACGCTAATGTGTAGTGGTAGGGTTATTGTAAGATGAAATGGAGGACCTTCAGTTTAACGTGAGATCCGAACCACGGTGGAGGCCTGACATTCCACACATTCACAAGTTGTGATTAATATTCTTCTTGTCAGAGGTGAAGGAAGGGTTTGGCAATCAGATAAATCTGTGCCGAGACCGAGTATTGAACCCCGGCCCCCCAGCACAGAAGTCCAACACCTTACTCCTAGAGATCATAAAAGAAAACATTTCATGATTTAAGTTAAATTGAAGGCCCCCCCCCCCCTGCCAGTTAGTGCGGTCACCCATGTTCTTAGAGAATATGGAGGGAAGGGTCCACACTCACAGTCTGTGCAGCTCACAGATAAATATGATGCTAGCCTCAGTTTCTCGTCTTCGTGTGCCGTCTCTGCACCGTTCATATATTCGCACAATTTTCCTGTCCAAACGTGTCTTGTATGCAACGTGTTGAACTGTGCAGGTTGTACAAAAACCTTGTGTGTGCATTGGGTGGGCTTTACTGTGAATATGAGGTAGCTGGGTCGTCACCAACATGTGGGCAGTGGTGGCTCAGGTTCGTGTCCCGTTGCAGTCGAACCTCCTTGAGCAAGTCTGCCCTCACAACTGTACCAGCTTTCGTCTAGCGGGATCCAGAGCAATTAGTAGTCGTTTCACAACGCACACTTCCTCTAAGGCAACCGACAACAGTTCGGTCTGCCCGCACCAGTGACGTCACAGTATCAGCTAGTCTCGTGATGAGGTCACTGTTTGAATCCCAGCTGGGTTTCCCAAGGGTGTTTTTTCCTCAATGGTTTCCCCCCCCCCTCTCTACCTTGAACTAGTTCTAGCCAGTCCCACCAATACACCCTATCCCGAGCTAGCTCTATCCAATACAGCTAAGTACACTATATCTCAAGCTAGCTCTATCCAGTACAGCTCAGTACACTATATCCCGAGCTATTTCTATCCAGTCAACCTCCTTACATCCTACATCTTGAGATAGATATATCCAGTCCGACTCATTACACCCTATCCTTATCTTAAGATAGTTCTATCCAGTCCACCTCATACACCCTATCCATATCCCGAGCTAGTTACATCCAGTCCCCATTAATACACTCTATCCATATCCCGAGCTAGCTATATCCAGTACAGCTCATTACACCCTATCCCTATCTTGAGCTGGTTCTATCCAGTCCACCTCATTACACCCTATCCCTATCTCGAGCCAGTTATATCCAGTCCGCCTCATTACACTTTATCTCTTTCAGGTCAATTCTAAAGTTATCTATCTTCCCTTATACGTCTAGGTCTTCCCATTGGTCTCTTCCCAGTAGACTCATCCCTTTTAGGACCAAATATCTTCCTAAGCACCTTGTTTTCAGTCACCCTAAAACTTTAGAGCTAATAAATATCAAATACCAAAGTTTGTAACCCAAAATAAGTATTTGTGTTCTTAAAACAATTAAAAATACGTTAGCTAAAACCCACACCACCAAGCTTGTCCCTTTATTGCAATAAGGTTGTGTAATAACTTTAACTTATGTTAGTTTATAAGTCTACGTCATCAGCAAGATACTGTCATCATCTGATCCCACTCAATGAAGGATGACACTGTAAATTGTAGCCGCTTGCCATATGTCGGGTCTGAACCGGCTTTAGATAGCCATTGTTGTAGTTTAGAAGTTCGCGCTGTTACTATGGTTACATCACTATCTGCACATAATACTTCCTGGGTCAACATGTAATTCCCATCATCTGCCACCTCATAAACATCATGGAAATATAATTATTTTAATCTCACCCATAACCACAACAAACATGACTACTTAGTATTTATGTAATCTGACATTATCACGTTTTATCAACTTTATATAATGATAAATTAAGCGAAGTTACAAGTTTTTTTTAACTGAAGTAATGTGACTTAAACATTTTCATAGGTTAAATTGCGAACGTTTTCAATAACAATTTTTTGGATGTAAAATTTGATGAATTTATTTATTTTTTAAGAAATTCAAGGTTAGTTAATGTTTTATTTAGTCTCATTAATCTATTATTTATTTTATCCGTTTGCAAGCATAATAAAGAGTACGGTAATTAATATCATAAGTTTAGAACAGAGCGGTTAAATTTGCTAAAAAAAAAAGAAGATATTTTTTGTTAGATTTTGAATATTTATAAGAAAAAACTCGCTTGGTTACAAATAAAGCTTTTTTTCATTAAAATACAGATTTCCATTCTTTTTTATGATTAGTTAATATAGATTTCAGAGAGTACAAGTTTAAAAGCACATTATTCTTAGTAGCACATTATTCTTAGAAGTCCAGCTAAGTAGTAAATGAAATCAGAAAATAACTGCTAATAAAATATAATCACATAGAAATAATTATGAATTAGATATCCAAATATTAGTTGTCTAATGAAATGAAGACAGAAACTAGCTAAAGAATAATTTTTGTGTTTGTGTGTTTTAAGTGGCCCAGCAGATATTTTTAGTCTTAGAAAGTTTGATGGAAACAGGGTTTTAATTAGTAGTTAATAAATTTTTGATAAATTCCTTTCAATCTAAAGAAACAAATGTTAATAATATTCATTATAATTGTAGTAAGGAGATATAATATTATAATACTCAAGGAAAAAACCGGTATTATACTAAGAAGTGACTTGATATTTAAGGAAATAAACTTATGCCAAAAAGTTGTGTATTAAATTGTTATGAAATAAACTAAATAATATAAGTATATTATAAACTTAACGGTTATAAAATGAATAATAATTTTAAGACAAAATATTTGTTATAATAGAGAACAATGAAAGTTGACAAGTCTAATTTTCTAAAAGCTAGTAATATTAGGAATAAAATAAGATTTGAACTACAACAGCTATGATTAAATTGGTATTACATATGCTTTAATCATGATAATAAAAGAAAATGTCAGAACATAAATGAGTACATGTTAATTAAAGTTAGCCACATGACATGTTAAACTAATAAATAAAAGACAAGAAGGTAAGTTATTAAACAATTCAATCTAATCCATGTTATTTTGACAAGTATGTAAGATTTGAATAGAAAGTGCATAGTGAGATTTGATTGGAATTTATTCATAACATATTTTAAAGTGTTATATGTATTAATTCCAATCAAATTTCATTAATTTTACTCTATGCACTTTCTATAAAACTCTACATACTTGTCAAAATAACATTTATTAGGTTGAATTGTTTAACAACCTACCTTCTGATCATTTATTTATTAGTTTAACATGTCATAACTTTAACTAACATGTACTCAATTATGATCTGACATTTTCTTCATCACTAAAGCACATATAGGTTAATACCAATTTAAACATAGCTGTTATAGTTCAAAAAAAAATTTATCTTAAAAAATTAGACGTGTTAACTTTCATTGTTCTCTATTACAACAAATATTTTGTCTTAAAATTATAACTCATTTTATAACCGCTAATGTTTTGATATACATATATTGTTTCGTTTATTTCGTGACAATTTAATACACAATTTTTTTGCGTAAGATTATTTTCTTAAATAATAAGTCACTTCTTTGTATAATACCGGTTTCTTCCTTGATTATTATAAAGAAACAAAGTTGTATTTATACTACATATTTCACAGCAAGGTATTTTTACAGGTATGGACCGAAAAGAGACCTGTATCGAACGTATTTATGGTAAAAAGAACAAAGGTCGGAAGAAATCTCAAGTCAAAAAAGAAAAATCACCAGTTTTTGTCGCCTGCAACTGTAAAGTACCTGTGAAGGCCCTCACTATTTCCAGAGGTACACAGTGCGATCAGAAACTAATCAGAGTTCTGGTTACCGAACAATCTGCGTCGCTAACCAATCCACAAAGACACATCTGCCCTTGTTATTGTCACACTTGGGGTAATCAGTATCCTGTGCGAACATGCTCTCTTCGGATACATTCTTTGGTACCAGCTAATCGACAAAACACTGATTAATGTATTATTAATTAAAAAATGCTATAATCTTTAAATGTGTTTTAATGGACATTTTAAGCTCTCCACACACCGAATTGGATCGGAACATTATTATTATTATTATTAGCACCACGTCTTACTACCCGTTAGGGTTGTACGCACGCTATTGTGTAATGGTAGGGTGATAGTGAGATGAAATTGAAGACCTACAGTTTAACGTGGGATCCGAACCACGGTGGGGGCCTGGCGTGATTAATACCTGTCTTGTCAGAGGCGAAGGAAGGGTTTGGCAATCAGATAAATCTGTACCGGGACTGAGGATTGAACCCCGGACCCCCAGCACAGAAGTTTGATACTTTACCCCTAGACCGCCAGGTCATCGGATCGGGACAGAACAGAACGGTCGTAATCAGAACCCTACGAACGGGAACGAGTTTTGTCCGCACTCTGGTTCAATTAATGTCCCTCGGAAGACAACGAGCAAAGAGGGTACATCAGTTTAGAGATTTGGTGATAGTGATAACGGCAGCGAAGAGCAGGTGATAGTGATATCGGCAGTGAAGAGCAGGTGATAGTGGTAGCGGCAGTGAAGATCAGGTGATAGTGATACCGGCAATGAGGAGCAGGTGATAGTGATATCGGCAGTGATGAGCAGGTGATAGTGGTATCGGCAGTGAGGAGAAGGTGATAGTGATATCGGCAGTGAAGAGCAGATGATAGTGATATCGGCAGTGAGGAGCAGGTGATAGAGGTATCGGCAGTGAGGAGAAGGTGATAGTGATATCGGCAGTGAAGAGCAGGTGATAGTGATATCGGCAGTGAGGAGCAGGTGATAGTGGTATCGGCAGTGAGGAGCAGGTGATAGTGATACCGGCAGTGAGGAGCAGAGGAAAGTGATATTAGCAGTGAGGAGAAGGTGATAGTGATATCGGCAGTGAAGAGCAGGTGATAGTGATATCGGCAGTGAAGAGCAGGTGATAGTAATATCAGCAGTGAGGAGCAGGTGATAGTGGTATCGGCAGTGAAGAGCAGGTGATAGTGATATCGGCAGTGAGGAGCAGAGGATAGTGATATTGGCAGTTAAGAGCAGGTGATAGTGATATCGGCAGTGAGGAGCAGGTGATAGTGATATCGGCAGTGAGGAGAAGGTGATAGTGATATCGGCAGTAGAAGAGCAGGTGATAGTGATATCGGCAGTGAAGAGCAGGTGATAGTGATATCGGCAGTGAGGAGCAGGTGATAGTGGTATCGGCAGTGAAGAGCAGGTGATAGTGATATCGGCAGTGAGGAGCAGGTGATAGTGATACCGGCAGTGAGGAGCTGATGATAGTGATATCGGCAGTGAGGAGCATAGGATAGTGATATTGGCAGTAAGGAGAAGGTGATAGTGATATCGGCAGTGAAGAGCAGGTGATAGTGATATCGGCAGTGAAGATCAGGTGATACTGGTTGTTGTGTGCATGGCTGCCGAAGCAGAGGAAAAAGCAGCTTCAGAAATACTTTGAGTTCACTACGCACAGTAAACTCAACATAAAATTTCCGAGATTTCCTCCCAGTATTTTCCTTCGTAACAGTCATACTAATGTTTGTTAACAATATCATAAATTATAGGGTTCGGTACTGTTGAACTAAATTGATTATTTATTCTTCCAAAAACATTTTTTAAACAAGCAAACATTGCCTATAATCAGGAAACAAACATCAACAGGTGTAAACTGAGCTCGAGTGTAGATGATACAATAGTCCAGTGCCGAGGACGGATGCACATGGCTTGAGGATCTATTGGAATTTGTTGAAATATTCCCTCCCGGCAAACCTATGCGTTGTGTTTCGAGCCAACGCTAACGTTACCGATCTGGTCCGAGACAGTGGGCGGCAAGCTTTAATGTTACAGGTAAAAGTTCGTAACACACTTCTTGCGAAATGTCGGTGTCTCCACTGATCATATGCATAATGACTAGTATTATGCATGTAAGGTGGTGTAGGAAAAGGGGATGGGAACCAATTAATGGGGATAAAAAAAACACATATATTTACAGAGATAATTCGGTCTATGTTCAAAGAATGTACCTGCCACATTAAAATTAAAACCGGACCTTTTTACACTTATTTAACTAGAGGTTTTCGGTTTAAAGCATCGTATATCTTAAATTTTAAATAAGTGTGTGCTACGCGTGTGCATTCAGCACTGCCCTTATAAATTTCAGGCGACTCCCTTACCCATTTTTAAGAGTTTGATCATATTTAATGATGATTGATAAGTCATTTGCCGTGATTTTGAAAGAAACTATCCTACTTCAACTCATAGTTTTGACGGATTTATTATACGTTATCAGCGAACTTTAATGCAGTCAGTCACCACATTAAAATAGAGCAACCTAAATAGTAATTAATCTCAAACTTCACAATAGGTGTAAATTAACCTTGCCAAGGATCATACAAATTAATCCAAACAAGTGGGAAAATGAGTCCTAGACACTGGAATCGAACCCTGAAACTTCTGTCCGAGCACACCAATACTCTACCACTTAGCTGTTCATGAATCACCCCGTAATCAAAGTCATTCTTTCCTCGTGGTTTAAGGCAGAGTCTGTGGTGGAAGTGTGGATCCATAGGCCACTTGGATCTGTGGTTGAATTCCAGCCCCCGATGACTTGGGGTCCGCTGCCATCCATCACAGACTCTGCTTTAAATTATCAGGAAAGTATTACCCTGAGCATGAAGCGATGCCTGGATATATTTATGGTAGAGTAGTGGCAGGCTAAGGGGACGGCCAGACTGGGCGAGTGAATGCGCGAGCGACTAAAGTATATATAACTAGCAGCCCATCCCGGCTTCGCACGGGCATAGTAATATAATAAAAGAAAATACACAATGTTTTACAGTGAGTTTCTAAAAAAATAACATTCATTGAAAACAAAAAACTAAGATATTAATTTTTTTTGTGACTATATTTTCTTAAACTTTTTTTTGTATTTACATTGTTTTTTTTTATATATTATTTTTCACTTTTATTTTTTTTTGTCATTTTTCAATATTTTTTTTATTTATACTTCTACTAATTGTTAAAAGGTCATAACCGTAAAACAAAAGCCATTTAATTTATTGAGTAAGAGCCTCCCTGTAAACAATATTTGATGTGGTTTTATTTAGTGGCAGCAAAATAAATTGATTTTCAGGGGCTCCAACCCGCGATAGGCCAACGTATAATTGACCATGAGTAAAACATTTCTTTCGCAGATCGATCCCAACTAATTCGAAGGTTTGACCTTGGGACTTGTTAATTGTTAATGCGAAA
>CABEEJ010004241.1:46478-67364 GCA_901482245.1 Timema douglasi
GATTGAAGGAAGTTTTTTGTTTATTTTTTTACACCTTGGGTTAGATTATTCAAGTTTTAGTAAGCATCCCTAATTTTATTGAAAATGAAACATAGCCTATGTCACTCGGGAATAGTGTAGCTTGCCAACGGTGAAAGAATTTTTTAAATCGGTCCAGTAGTTTCGGAGCCTATTCATTTCAAACAAACAAAAAATCAAATCTTTCCTCTTTATAATATTAGTATGATAGAACACATTGGTTGTAATGAGAGGTGGCCAGACTGGAGCGTGCGCACTTGAAAAAGAGAAATGGTTTTATCTTTCAAGCGCGTGCGCTCGAGCCGGTACATTCTAGTTTACAGGCGCTAGGCAATATTATTGTATTTGTATTTATATTCATATTATTGTATGTTGGTTCATTGAGTACTAGTAAAACTTCTCATTTCGACATTTTTATTACTATCGATAGGTTTGGCACACTTGTTACTAACTACTAACGGCCTAATTTAAATGGTAAGATTATAAATCGTACCTATATACATATATACATATATATATATATATATATATGTGTGTGTGTGTGTAAAACTGATATGATAAAATACTTCAATACTATAATCAAAGTAGTCCCTTCAAATAAGAATCACCATTAGCATGGAGAGAGGATGAGAAAACCCCAACAATAAATAACTTGTCAAAAACCACCCTCAGTTCACTGAGCCAAGATTCAAACTTTTGCCTCCTTGTCAACAACTATCGAGATTTATCTGCTAATCACGCACTTGCTCGCCAGTTTGGCCACGCAATCGCTCACGCGCTCGCTCGCACACTTGTCAGTTTGGTCAAACCCCCAGGTCACAGGTTTTATTTCCGTGTCTAGGGCTCATTTTTAACCTTATTAAATTCAAACTAAACCTTGCTACCCGCTAATGAGTATATGATGACGAGTTGGCCCTACCTCCATGACGAACCAGAGCTGGTCCTCTTCTTGCGAGGGACCCCTCCTCAAGAACAGGCCGTAGAAGGCCGGGATGTTAGGATGGAGGCTGAGATCACGGAGGACCAGGAACTCCTCCTCGATCTCCTCAATATTGTCAGCGACATTCTCCAGGATCTTGACGGCCACCCGCTGATTGTTGCGAGCATCCCTCGCGCTGAATACTTCCCCGTAGGTACCCTCCCCTATCAGTTCCTGCAGGGTGAACCTTTCTCCCGGCTCGGGCAGTTGGTCAAAGTTCACATGGTGGCTCAAACCCTGGTATGACATGACTGGCATCCTGGAAACAGCATAACAAACTACGTGTCACATATGGAGGCTCAAACCCTGGTACGACATGACTGGCATCCTGGAAACAGCATAACAAACTAAATGTCACATATGGGGGCTCAAACCCTGGTACGACATGACTGGCATCCTGGAAACAGCATAACAAACTACGTGTCACATATGGGGGCTCAAACCCTGGTACGACATGACTGGCATCCTGGAAACAGCATAACAAACTACGTGTCACATATGGGGGCTCAAACCCTGGTACGACATGACTGGCATCCTGGAAACAGCATAACAAACTACGTGTCACATATGGGGGCTCAAACCCTGGTACGACATGACTGGCATCCTGGAAACAGCATAACAAACTACGTGTCACATATGGGGGCTCAAACCCTGGTACGACATGACTGGCATCCTGGAAACAGCATAACAAACTACGTGTCACATATGGGGGCTCAAACCCTGGTACGACATGACTGGCATCCTGGAAACAGCATAACAAACTACGTGTCACATATGGGGGCTCAAACCCTGGTACGACATGACTGGCATCCTGGAAACAGCATAACAAACTACGTGTCACATATGGGGGCTCAAACCCTGGTACGACATGACTGGCATCCTGGAAACAGCATAACAAACTACGTGTCACATATGGGGGCTCAAACCCTGGTACGACATGACTGGCATCCTGGAAACAGCATAACAAACTACGTGTCACATATGGGGGCTCAAACCCTGGTACGACATGACTGGCATCCTGGAAACAGCATAACAAACTACGTGTCACATATGGGGGCTCAAACCCTGGTACGACATGACTGGCATCCTGGAAACAGCATAACAAACTACGTGTCACATATGGGGGCTCAAACCCTGGTACGACATGACTGGCATCCTGGAAACAGCATAACAAACTACGTGTCACATATGGGGGCTCAAACCCTGGTACGACATGACTGGCATCCTGGAAACAGCATAACAAACTACGTGTCACATATGGGGGCTCAAACCCTGGTACGACATGACTGGCATCCTGGAAACAGCATAACAAACTACGTGTCACATATGGGGGCTCAAACCCTGGTACGACATGACTGGCATCCTGGAAACAGCATAACAAACTACGTGTCACATATGGGGGCTCAAACCCTGGTACGACATGACTGGCATCCTGGAAACAGCATAACAAACTACGTGTCACATATGGGGGCTCAAACCCTGGTACGACATGACTGGCATCCTGGAAACAGCATAACAAACTACGTGTCACATATGGGGGCTCAAACCCTGGTACGACATGACTGGCATCCTGGAAACAGCATAACAAACCACGTCTCACATATGGGGGATCAAACCCTGGTACGACATGACTGGCATCCTGGAAACAGCATAACAAACTAAATGTCACATATGGGGGCTCAAACCCTGGTACAAGATAGCAGCATTCTGGAATAGACACAAAAAACACAACGTGCCACACATTTTGGCTCATCAACGCATCAATTATATAATTTAACTTACATATATAATAAACGCAACGCCCAGTCATCCAATACTAAACTGGTCACTGAATAGAGGGAAGCCCCAATTTCAGCAATTAATATCTCAGCAACTCTGGGAATATAATATTTGACCTTTGATTAAATAGACAGACTTGATACCGAATGAGAATTACATCACTTATATCACACTACATAATATATCCCTACTTTTCCCAAACTTATCATCACCTAATAATTCAATGCGAGTATCTCGGTACACTTATTATAAAACTGCTAGGGCTTGATTGAATACAGGTTTGTTTGAATCACATTTTAATAAATTAAAATGTTAATTATTTTATTTCGATTTGTTAGTAATATTAGATACATTGAATTCAACTAATCGTCGTACCAAGGTAAAAAATTGACTGTCATGTTTCTTGCTTGTCTAAACCACAGGGTTTGTAGCAAATCCCAGACATTTACAAGCTTTGTGCAAATCTACAGCTCAAGAAAGCCAAGCCTTATCAAAATTATATCACACCTCATTAGTGAAGCTGCCCATTTCCCTAGGTCACATTTCTGTCCATTTTCGTGAACTGGCCTCTTTGATTGACCATTTGACGAAATGGGCAAAAATCGCATGAACTGGAAATTATAGTCCATCCACAATAAAATTGACGTAAATTAGTTTTCAAATTTTATATTAAACTAAACTAACCTAACTTAACCTAACCTTCAATCCTAAAACTATTAAAGATTGAGACCAAATCTGTTCTTCGCTTGTCATTTCATGAACCTGGCTTAAATCCGTCCAGTTTATGAAATGGGTAACGCTTGTATCCATCCACTCTCTGAAATGAGCAGCATAAGGCCTACCCAATTTATGAACCGGACGAGTTTTTATCCGATCTGTGAAATGGTCAATCGAATAAACCAGTTCACGAAATGAGCAGAAATCTGCCCAATTCAGGAACTTTCCAATTACACTTTCAAGGTGAAACATCTATAACTCTTATCCACGTGAATGGTTGGCTAAATAACCCCCTCCCTGGCAGCCACCCCCCTTGCCAAATACTTAAGTTTTAAAAGTATTGGGGGTAGTTACAAAACTTAACTAATCAGTACGAAGTTTGAGCTCAGTACCTTATAGGTAAGTTTGAGAAAAACTCTTGACAAACAAACAGTCAAACAGACACCACATGGCTTTTATTATATTGATCTATGTTTTTTGTAATACTCGCACCAGTCGGTGCTCATGTAAATACGTCATTATAGTCTTCCTGGCTTTCCATTGGTGGAAGGTTGGGTCTAGAATCCCTGTAAGGTGTACTAAGATATTGTGCCCTAATAGTTCCACACTCTCCCACCAAGAAAATTTGGATCAATTTACATCAAATCATAAATTCCTAATCCTCACCGCATTAGAGTAAATAAGTGGATAAACTAGAAGGGCAGTAAGACGAGGAGCATTTTTATAAAGATCTTACAAATACTAAGAATCTTATTTTTGCAACTAAAATTGTTCCAACACATTGTTGTTAATAGCTTATAGGTATGAGCCAAAACTAATATCACAAAAAATTGAGTACATTGATTTAAGAAAAAGTAATTTTGATTATTTTGTTTCTGTATTGTTTAAAAATTACTGCACTTAAGTAAATTAACAGGCTATAATAATAAGTTGTAAAATAAACAGTGTTTACGAACTTTCACAATATTTGCAACGTTACATAAAGTAAGTTGACGTATTTATTAAAGTTTAATGATAAAACGTCTATAAATATGCACAATTATTTTTTTCTAGCAAATTAAAATATTTACTATAGAAAGTCCCAAACAATGTTTTTTATTATTATAAAATATTAATAACACGAATAACAATTGTTGTTCAGTAACACAATTAACTGCTCGTAATAACGATAACTATAAAGTGGTGAATGTAACCTTAAAAGAACCACCCCTTTTTTTTAAGGTTATTTAGTTCCAAATAAATGGGCCATTTTATTAAAATTATGATTTGAACAAATTAAATATTCACAATTCACACACACATAAACTAAAGCATATCTTATCAAAGTTTAGTACAAATGCAAAGTTGAAGAGCTAATGAAAATAACTTTCAATAATATTAATAGTCAAATTATTTATTTGCCAGCCATACTTGCATATATTAATTTATTTAATAAATTATGCGTGCAAATAGATTCAGGAAGGACATTATCTGACAGTTGATAGTAACCAAATCTATTTTCAAATTCTCAAATTTAAATGCATAATATTTGAAGCTGTCATTGTAGATATAAATACATATAAAATAACACCAACAATATAGTAAAATGGTGAACGCCTACGCTTGTACAGTTAATTGTATATGACTTTCAAAGCTCGAAGATTGTTCTTAAGGTTTCGGAAATGACCGCATCAATTATCATATCCGTAAATTAGAAAAATGATAATTGGAGATGGTAATTGAACCCTGGCTAAGTGGTAGAGTCTTGGTGCGTTAAGCCAAGGGTATTGGGTTCAATTCCCGTTCCTAGGTGTCATTTTTAAAATTTACGAATATACCTTTACAGTAAAATGTAATAAATGTTGACCGAAATAATTAATAGTATCTCCTGAATAAAATGTCCATCCTCTCACGTTATTGTTATACTTTTGTACCAGTTCTTACAAGTGTCTCCCAAATAAGTTAATTCCTTTTTAAGCACCCTCTTCCTTCTTCAAATTAAGCCGTTAATTAACCTCACATTAAAGGTACAGGTAAAGGTATGTCTTATTATCTGTGACCGCTTTGTACATGTTGATAACTTCGGTTCCGTTAGCTAGCTATGTCCTCCCGTCGTTTTTGTCGGTGTCGGTCGGTCACACTGGATTAACTGCCCTGATTCACAGTCACCTGCAAGTAATGAGGGAAACACAAGACCCTCCTGTTCACACGCCAATGTAAGACGCGCACACCACCGCTCACTTGTGTACTTAACACTTCCTAGAATAGGTGTAGTAGCTTGGTTCACAATCCTAGAAATTAAGACGTAACGTGTGCGATGGAAACGTTAACATTGTTTCCAATGTGACGAGTTACGATTGAAACATGGGCCTGACATGATAAATATTCTAGTGGATCATAAATGTTGCTAGCAGTCTCGTCTTGAGGAGAGTAGATAGACTACAGTTCAATTTTCATAGAAAGGTCCACTTAGAAAACACACAATTTTTCCCCGTCAAAATTGATCACATTTAACTTTTTTTTTTTAAATCACTGCGCCTTAGCTTACTACCTGTTCAGGTTATATGCATATATGATAATTACTTTAAGTGGGTAGGGGGAAGAAAGGAGCATTTTAGAGGTAAACTATCCGCATTTGCGTGGAAGGAGAGTGAGTAACCATCTAGGAAATACCATCCTCCGTAGACCCAACCGAGATCCGAACCTCAATCTTCCCGTCATCAGCAGACCAATCCAACATGAGGGTGACGCCTTAGACCATTCAGCCACTGAAGTGGGTAACTATTTAGTTGGATTTACTTAATAGTAATATAGTAATTTAATAATAATATCGGTGGCCTGGTGGTTTAGGGGTAAGGTGTCAGACTTGTGTGCTGGGGGTTCGGGGTTCAATCCCCTGTCCCAGCACATATTTATCTGATTGCCAAACCCTTCCTTCCCCTCTGACAATACGTGTATTAATCACAACTTGTGAGTGTGTGGAATGCCAGGCCTCCGCCGTGGTTCGGGTTCCACGTTAAACTGTAGGTCCTCCATTTCATTTCACAATCACCCTGCCATTACACATTAGCGTAAATGCGTATAGCCCGAACTTTTGGTAAGACGCGGTGCTAATAATAATAATACTAATAATATCTATAATTTGTTTAAATTTATTTGAGGTATTTAATTTCGACCTTTTTCAATAAACTGATTATACCACACGAGAATTTCTATGAATGAGCGTGAAAGGGCCCACCACTTTTGCCGGGATAGGTATCTTCTCATACTTTCTAGGGTTCTTTAACATGTCACAATCAACATAGGCTTTACTTCACCTTTGAAGGAAGTTGTGCTACGGAATTTTATCACTCAAGAAAAATCCATTGACCCCTGCTGGGTTTGAGCCCACGAACACCAGGTCCTGAGGCGAGCACTAACCCAACATCACCTAGGTCGAAGATAATATATATCAAAAATTACAGCAGCATATCATATGACCTGACGTACGATTACGTTAAAGTCAATTCACTTAGTAGCTTTTCTAGCTTTCAGATAAGGTTCTTCCTACGAAAGTTTGATTGTTGTTACTACATCACACACAACGAGTACTTGAACTATTATAAACTGGCACATTTGATAGCATTGGTTCTATTCTCAAGCACTCGTAATAACACAATCTTTGAAGTTTTAGATCGTTAACTGAGCTTAAGGTGAGATGGAAAGTTACGGAAGTTAAGGACAGTACTTTTGAACTTTTGATATCAAATAATTTAGCCGAAATATATAAAATAGTGTTCCAGTAAATACGTTTATTTTTTTATTTTTTACACATGATAATCTCAACAGTTCTTCAATATTTGTTTTCCTGGGAGAAATATTTTTAGTTTAATGATTTTACGTGAAAGGTAACTTTAAAGTTAAATGTCCTGCATTGCCCGGGCCTCAATCCAGTTTGTAGTTATAAAAAAAATCATTGTCAACCTTTTAAAATTCTAGCTTCAAGGTGCACATGTTTGTGCACAAGGGCAACTAATTTTTAAAATTCCATACCTCTGCGTGTGATAGAAATTGCGCCAAGCTCATAACAGACAAACCCACTCTTCATTTTATTAATATAGATGGTCATCCTGGAATTTGATAACTGTTTCTATTCATTTAAAAAGTTGCTGTTAAAATTACTCAATGCACACGAGGAAAAGTAAGGAACTGTTGGGATTATGTATAAAATTAAACTAAATGTAACTACTGAAGCAACATTTTATTTATTTTTGTTATAAAAAAAATCTTGCTTTAAGACTGCAAAAATACTGGTCTGATTTCACGTTGCCTCCCGTACCAACTTAAGGATTAAGGACGTTACTTACTTGTGACGTATCGGCAAGTCAAGATAAAATTTTCAATGTTACCTGATTCTGTGACCGCATGGTCTAAGGCATCACTCTCGTGTTGGACTAGACTGGCAATTACAGGAAGATCGGGATTTGAATCTTAGTCGGGTGTTTTGAGGGTGGTTATTCACAAATGGGTTTCCCCCCTCTCCTTTCATTCAAATGCTGGTACACTTCCCCTACATTTAACCCTCCTCATTCCTATCTCAATATAGATCAGTGTAACTAGTACATATGCGAACAACCTGAGCAAGTAGTTAGACGTGGTGCTTAAAAAAATCCCATGTTGTATTTACATTTTACTCGGTGGGTTTTAAAGATCTAGTATTGAAACAAAAACCATACTTTCTTAAATAATTATAAAAATAATATTACATTGTACCAATTTCTTATGATATAGTATTTCTTTAGCAAAAATATATTTTTAGATTGTCCACAATTCAGGATATTTGGCCTATCCACGAAAATGGCGTGTAGGAATCTTCCTGCCAAGATGTAGATTAAAATAGTCCATGGAAGAATATGTCTTTACTCCATTCACGGTAGGAATTACTCTCTGAAAGGTCTTTTTTCCTACCAATATCATACTAGATAATAGATCTCTGGTAGGGAAAAAGGCCTTTCAGAAAACAATTCCTACGGTGAACAGACTTTATATGGAATAAGAAACAAGAAAAAGGTATTTTTGAAATGCAAATCAATGATGTCCAGGCAAGAATAGTAAAATGGGTGTTTACCTTCGTCAGAGGAATAGGGGCACATAGACAAGAAGCCTCACAGGTTGAACCGCTTATTTTCTTTCCACTTTTCCTATTTTGTACCTTGGTGACCAAGTGTGTTAGTGCTAAGGGTGCTTAGACGAGTCCAACTAAGATGCAACCTGCTATGCAAAATAGCTTCGAAATCACCAACTAGGCAACATCCTTAACAGGTATAGGTGGGACAGACACGTCACTTCTCTCATCTCACAAGGTAGTTGGAGAACTAGCCAGCAGTTACGTCTAGTTGTAAACGTTAGGTTAAGCCGCTCATTAGTTAAAAGAGTGCGAGGTATTAGTAACACCTTTATAATTAATGATCGTAATGGGTTTCCACGCGGTTTGCATCTCTCGTTGAGTTAGTGCGCCATAAATCAATTACTGCTAGTGGTACCAAAATTTGTAAATGAAGAAAAATGTATTTTGAATGAGTTTTTTCCCCCACTATTCGTGTGGCCAGTGGAACATGTAAATGATATTTATTTGAAAAAATATTGGTGTAGTGGATTTTATGATAATAAAGCAAGAAAAAACTTTAAATTTCTTATATTAGATA
This sequence comes from Timema douglasi, assembly GCA_901482245.1. NCBI lineage: Eukaryota > Metazoa > Arthropoda > Insecta > Phasmatodea > Timematidae > Timema > Timema douglasi. The sequence goes on from CABEEJ010004241.1 coordinate 55,635, forward strand.
GAATTGGATCATTAAAAATAATGTGTTTTCTTTGAAAAAGGATAGATGAATTTACTAGATTGTCATAGATATAAAAAAAATCAGATTACACAATCCTATTGTTCATATTGTAACAAAGTGTAAAATATATTTATTATTGTATTTAAATATTCACGATATGATAAAAAAGTATTTTTAATGGAAACAATATCCAATTTTATCCGCGGATTTTGAGCGTGCCGATCAAGAAAGTGACTTTTATTTAGAGCTAGCTAGTGGACGTTATGAGTATCCCGAAATGAACCACGTAGCCTAAAGAAAGGGTATAAGGCATGTATGATCATAAAAAAAAAATTAACTTCAACTAATAGGCCTATTAACTTTTAAATATCAAATTAAAATTCCACTTTTCAAGACTTTTAATGGAAAATAAATATATATACTAGTTAAACTGGAAGGTATAATATGACACACAAATTATTGTGACTTATTCCAGGGTGGTCCAACGTGTTTCATCCCAAGGGCCAAAACATATCAGTTAGCACAGCGGGCCGAAGATATACTTAGTAATATCATCAACTTAATAAAGGTTTAAAATCAACCTTTACTTAGTAATATCATCAACTTAATAAAGGTCTAAAATCAACCTTTAATAAATTGATTTACGGTATTTAACGTGCACTTCCTGAACCGACTGATTATATCAACATATGATAATTTCTTTGGGCGATAGTGAAAGGGCCCACCAACTCTGCCGGAAAAGGTATTTTCACATAACTTCCAGAATTCTTTTACATGCCACAATAGACATGGGGCCAATGGCTCTACTTACCCTCCGAAGAATGTTGTACAACGGTTTTTATCGCTCAACAGAAATGCCTCAACTCCGGCTGGATTTGAACCCACGAACATCGGCTACTGCAGCGAGCACTGTACCCCGAGACCACTGAGGCCAGCAACTTAATAGCCGATTACTTTCATTACTTATATACTAATTGTATTTTTTGTTAGTAGAATCTTTCAAATTTTACTGAAATGAAAAAGTTTAGGATTAACCCCTCAAAAATGCATTGTTAAATTTGCACTTCACACATTTTCACAAAACAATTTATTATTATAGATATGTATTTATATATTTTGTATTAATCAAATACATGTCTACTAAAATGCAATCATGACCTTTACCAATAAATATTTTTATTTCAATTTTTTTTCATCTTGACAAAAGGTTTCCCTTTAATTTTACTCCAGTTTACTATGAGTACCATATTTTCTGTGAGCGTGTGTCGCATTTGGCCCGCGGGCCGCCAATTGGATCACTTTGACTTAAGCGTCAACGTAAGCGGCCATTTTGAGTGGTTGCTCTGGGTATTGTGTGAGTCGCAGCCGGCTATTTCCGTAGCATGTGACGATACGAATGACACGGTCTCCAGTAACAGCTTCGGTGGACGAATTGTCTAAGGCGTTACTTTCGCCTCACAGTAGACTAGACCTCAAATAACGAGGAGCTAAATGTTTATATCTTGGTCAGTTGTATTGAGGGTGGTTTTTCCAAAGTGGTTTTGCGGGTACACTCCCTAGAGCCTTCCTAGTCCCTAAAACCAGTAGCGCAATTAGTAGACTACATGAGCGTATAACCCGAACGGGTAGTGAAACGCGGTGCTAAAAAAAAATACTTTTTCACATTATATCACATTGTTAGAGGTATTATTTGTAAATATTCTGATCCTTATACACCCATACATGTTTTGAACCCAGAACATCCCATCCAAAGACGCAGAAAGCTATTTTTTCTAAAGAGGGGTCCACTAGAAAATTTGACTACATCTTAAGCCAGTGTGGTCCAACAGGCGGCCGCACTCATTGAAAATCTGGCCCTTACAGTGTCCTGAAGAAAATTAAAAGGAATCCCTTGTTGGCAGATGTGGAATATTTAATTAATCAAATACAAATATGTATTTAAAAAGGTCATGATTGCAGTTTACTATTCATTTATTTTATTAGTAAAAATATGCATAGTACGAAGCTGTTTTGTAAAAGTGTGTGTGCGTGAATATTTCACAACACATTTTTGAGAAATTATTGAACTTTTTTTGGCAATAAAATTTGAAAGATTTTACCAACAAAAAATGCAATATTAAATATATCTTCGGCCCACGGTGGAAACTCATCAGATTTGGCCTTTGGGATGAAAAACGTTGGCCCACTCTGTCCTAAGCCAATACATGCTTTTATTCGTATACATGGACCCTCCATGCCCCTGGCCCCTATCTAACCCTCTCCCTTGGCCCCATCAATGGCAGCCCAAAAGCCTTCGCTTAAGCGCCCGTGGCCGATGCTTAGGCTTTAGCTGCTGCTTTTGGGCGCTATTGACGACAGTCCGACTTGTGTGTCTTCTAGGATTATATTCCATTCACGGTAGGAATTACTCTCTGAAAGGTCTTTATTCCTACCAATATCCTACTATATAGTAGATTTATGGTAGAGAAAAAGGCCTTTCAGAAGTCAATTCCTACGGTGAATGGAATATACGTCATACCATTCCTAGCCTTAGCTGCTACTTTTGAGCGCTATTGACGACAGTCTGACTTGTGTGTCTTGTAGGATTACGTCATACCATTACTGGCGTTAGCTGCTGCTTTTGAGCACTATTGACGACAGTCTGACTTGTGTGTCTTCTAGGATTACGTCATACCATTACTGGCGTTAGCTGCTGCTTTTGGGCGCTATTGACGACAGTCTGACTTGTGTGTCTTCTAGGATTACGTCATACCATTCCTGGCGTTAGCTGCTGCTTTTGGGCGCTATTGACGACAGTCTGACTTGTGTCTCTTCTAGGATTACGTCATACCATTACTGGCGTTAGCTGCTGCTTTTGAGCACTATTGACGACAGTCTGACTTGTGTGTCTTTTAGGATTACGTCATACCATTACTGGCGTTAGCTGCTGCTTTTGGGCGATATTGACGACAGTATGACTTGTGTGTCTTCTAGGATTACGTCATACCATTACTGGCGTTAGCTGCTGCTTTTGAGCGCTATTGACGACAGTCTGACTTGTAGTGTCTTTTAGGATTACGTCATACCATTACTGGCGTTAGCTGCTGCTTTTGAGCGCTATTGATGACAGTCTGACTTCTATGTCTTCTAGGATTACATCATACCATTCCTGGCGTTAGCTGCTGCTTTTGGGCGCTATTGACGACAGTCTGACTTGTGTGTCTTCTAGGATTACGTCATACCATTACTGGCGTTAGCTGCTGCTTTTGAGCGCTATTGACGACAGTCTGACTTGTAGTGTCTTCTAGGATTATGCAGGACAATTCACAATAAGCACTGTATTAAAATAAAATGAGCCGCTGGATGTTGCTAGTGGCGCCGCGTGGAGGGAGAAAATGAAACTACCTGTTGCATGACCTCTCCTGTGGTTAAGAACTGCGTGATTTTTTTAAATTCAGACAGGTTACGAACAAGCGATTTCGGTGACCCCCCTAGAGGCCACTATTCGACAATGACGTCATGATCGCGTGCCGAGAGATCGTCAACCAGGAAGTGGAGCGCCTCTTCCGGGCACTCTATAACTAACAGGGGTGTCCAGACAACTTTTATTGGCATTTTTTTAAAAAGATAAAACCAATAAGTTACATTTTACTATCAGCCTCGTGGTATAGTAGTTAAAGTCTTTGTCTGCTGACCTAGAGGTCCTGGGTTTGATTTCTAGCTGGTATTGTGGGATGTTTCTCGATAGGAGGATGATTCCCACTGTCACCAGGGTTTTATTGGCTATGTTTAAGATATTCATTGGCTTTACACAGTCATAATCACTATCATCTCATCAGGACATGAAAGGAGTCTCCACGGAAAGGATGTACGATTAGTACATTTGGGCGTCCCCTGGGCAAAGTACATCAATACTGGATAATTTTCTCCCAAAACAGAGCTACAGAATGATGTCCAGATTCGCCATTATTATTACATTTATTTAAAAATACCACAGCACACGATTTTAGCCTCTTTTTTAAAAACTATTTAATCTTTTAATTTTAGGTGACCTAGGGGTAAGGTGTCAGACCTGTGCTGGGGTTCCGGGGTTCAATCCTTGTTCCCGGCACAGATGTATCTGATTGCCAAACCCTTCCTTCACCTCTGACAATACGTGTATTAATCACAACTTGTGAATGCGTGGAATGCCAGGCCTCCACCATGGTTCGGATTCCACGTTAAACTGTAGGTCCTCCATTTAATCTCACAATCACCCTACCATTACACATTAGCGTAAGTGCGTATAACCCGAACGGGTAGTAAGACGCGGTGCTAATAATAATAATAATAATAATAATAATTTAAATGAAAATTAAATTTTGTAATCGTAAACATTTTTAACCTTTAGGATGTTTTCGACATTTTATTTCCCTTGAGCTAAAAAAAGATGAGTTTTTTTCTGTTTATATGGCTGTTTGTAGCCGGAATGGTTTAATCTTGATGTTCAGATGTTATCCGGTCATATTTCGAGTTCAAATTGTGGTATTAAATCCAGCTCTAAAATAAGGATAGCTTACTATTGACTAATTATAAAATTTGAAATATTTTGAATAACTTTTCTACATGTCAGATAAAGTACGTCCTATAAAGATATGGCTTTAGTCGAGTAACCCAAATGTCTGAGGTCCCGCCTTCTCATTCTCCCACCCCCATAACAAACGAGAACATCCTCGGGACTTTATATGTTGTTTGGGTTTGGTGTTAGCCTATAATTTGTTCGTTCCAACTTTGGCGTCTGAGAAAGATTTCAAAAAGTTTCTAAAAAGTTGTTCAGTAAAAGTCTGCCTTATGAATATATTTTACCAACTTCACAAGAGAAGCAAAATTACATCACTTGCAAAATTTTAAAAACATATTTTCGAGAAGGATGGCTACTTAAAATACATTTTAGTAACTTTTATACCCATCAGAAGAATCCCAAAGTCGCCATGAACAGAATCTATAACTATATTTATCGACATCTTTATTGCTAAAGGTTGAGATTATGTACAGTCCAATTTAGATAGAAAGGAAGTTCTTAAGACTTATAAAATTCACTAAAACGATTTTCATATAATAATACCTTCCCTGTCATGTGAGCTATTACCGTCACTTTTTATAGATAAGATCAATGCCTATAAAATAATACTAATTCCATAGGTAGTAAAATGTTTTCAATGTTGACCGCATAAAAAAAGTTTGTACTTTTTTTAAAGTTCCTTCCTATAAGAATCCTGCTATAGTTTGTCACCCCTACGGGCGCGGAACGGATGCCATATTTTCCACAGTTCCGCACAGTTCCACTTCTCGACCCGTGGCAGTGGCGTGATGAGAGAACAATAACAAGGGAGGGACTCTAACGCCTCTTGAGATGGACACTTCTCGACAGCTGACAAGCGCCAAGTGGGCCAACAGCTATACTGAGTCACGTGATGGAGTTTACTCCACTTGTTGTTGCTTCTTTTCTCGCTACTTGTTTGGGTTGTGTGAAAATAAGTGTGTGTGTATATATATATATATATATATTTTTTTTTTACCACAGCATCTTAATGCCCGTTCAGGCTATACGCTTGTTTACTAACCACACTAATATTTTTAGGGATTAGGAAGGTTGTATTTTATAAATGTAACCGCATTTTCATGGAGGGAGAATGGAAAACCATTTTGTAAAAAACTCAATACACCTGACAAAGATTCGAGCCTCAATCTCCCCGTCATCAGCAGTCTAGTTTACTGAAAGAGAAGAGCCTTAGAGTATGCGGCCACCAAGGCGGGTTCGTCCATTATTAAATTGTCTTTAAGATGGCTCTTTATTTTTTCTGATTTTTTGCATAGTTTAGTAGAGATCCGGCATGAATCATTCAAGGATACATGCGAAATTAATCGAAGGCCACGTTATTATTTGGCTAAAGACATGACATAATTTTTAAAATATTCATTTATAAAATTGCTTCGAAAGTTATGTACCATTAAATTTCCTTTAAGTTGATATTTCAACAAACTATTATTTTACTCTAAGCCAAAGGTCCCGGTTCGATTCCCGTGCTCATGTGTCATTTTAAAATTTTCAGAATATGATATCTAGATGGGAGTAATCCTCACTAAAAGCATAGATAATAGCTTTGGCTGTTTGATTCTTAAACTATTATTTGACTTATTGTTAACGACGTTCAATTATTAAAACAAAATGATAACGCAAGCGTGCGAATAAACGAGACTTGCAATGTTGTCGATCAGCCACTCGTTGTGATATTGATGTGTGCAATGCTTGTCTCCTGGCTGGAAGCCATAATTTTTTACCAAAATAAATCAATTAAATAATACATTAAATTTTTTATTTAATAGGCAACCTAACCATATTTTGATTGTATTTTTGCTGTTTGCTCAAAAAGGAAGCGAGAACGAGCTAATTTCCAAAGGACATTTTGAGTTAATTTATTGATCCCCTAACAGTTCCAAAAGTTTAGCCGTTTAATTTAGTAGCATCCTGTAAAGTAGTATACTTTAATGAAAGTATTTTAGCTACTAACGGTATGTGAACTATATAATCCAAACAAAGGTTCCGAATTAATAAGTAAGATTTTAGTGAAATTCCTGAGGAGATTACGGAAAATAGCATTTGAGTCAGCATTCATTGCACCCGCCAGGGTTCATACTCAAGACTCTGAGTTAAGTTTATAAGTGCATGTAGGAACAATCTGAAGTTGAACTAGTAAACAAAAACCTTGCAATAAACACAAAATTACTACCTACCTTACAAAGATTGCCAATAGTAGTTTACCTTTGGTTGTTTTTTTTATTAAAAAAAAAGCTTAATGACAATGTTTAAGGTGAGATGAAAGGGGACGTGAGAAAATGTTAGTGTTTTTGCAGTTATTATATCAAAACTTTTTTTTTGTCTAAATAAATAAAATATTGTTCCAGTACATACATAGAGTTAAATTTTCTTCACATGTTGATATCAACAGTTGTTGAATATCTCTCATGAGCATGGTAGATTTATCTAAGAAACTTTTTAAATGAAAAGAAAAAGTTTCATTAAATTTCAGGGCGCTCTTGACAAATATGCAAGAAATTTTGAGGTCACTATTTGAAGAAAACTATATTTTATGTTTGTACTGTGGAATTTTTTTATTTATTTTGGACAAAAAAGGTTTGGCCATTAAAATTGCAAAAACGGTAGCTTTTCCTCACGTCCCCTTGCATTCCACCTTAAATATTTTACAACCTTTAAATTATATTGAAAAAAATCTAAAAATATGTTTTTTGTCATTATGTCGAGAGCTATGAGACTGCTTTGGATGTCAGTTTAAACAAATGGATTATTTAAGTGTTAAAACATGCAAGATGCAAGTGATTTGGAAAACAATATAAGATAGACCCTTTGCAGTCTAGTACGAGTATATTGCTAGCTAACGCCTTAAACCACGTGACCACCTATGCGTGTATTAAATTATCCAATATAAAATTATCTAAAAAAAGGGTAGATTTTTATTTTTTATTTTTTTAGCACCATGTCCCTACTACATGTTCAGTTTACACGCATATTATCTACTAATTACGCTGATTAGTTAGGGATTAGGAAAGATTAATTCAGAAGAAGTGCACCTATATTTGCATGGAGGGAGAGTGGAAAACCATTTAGGAAAACTACCCTCAATACACCCAACCAAGATTTGAACCTTGATCTCCCCGTAATCGGCAGTCTAGTCTATTGCGAGGGTAGTGCCCTAGCCCAAGCCGTCACCGAAGCAGGTCTGGTCCTTATTGTTATAGAAAAAATTTAAGAATCAGACACCAAATCATCAATTTACCTCTTAACTGTATGCATTAAGCCTATAACAAAATATGTTAGTCTTTAGTTCAGCGTTTTTCAACCGGTGTACCCCAACGGGCCAGTAATCGTGCTGCGAGAGTGTGGGGAAACATGGAACAAGAGAAAAATTGAGAAATAAAAATATATCATTTCAAATCCATGATTAAGAATATTCTTTTAAAAAAACACCATTTTTATAATTTTAGCTAATAAAATGTTAAACACCATCTTAATACTGTTTTTTTTTATGATACAATCTTTACTTTAAAAGAATCATGGTTTGCCTTGAGTTGAATTTACAATGTATAAAAACTTAGGAATTAATGTTGTCGGTAAACCTCCCTTGTTTACCACGTTTTCTAAAATATGGATTCAAAATTCGGGATTTGTAAAATGGTAGATTCGACTCACCTCTAAATATGTATAACGTTCAATATGTTCACTAATTGAACAGTAAAATAAAATAAACAAGTATTTTTGAATACATGATTGAAACCATACAATATTTTAACTCTAAACCTTTGACAATCAGTTCTAGGTTGACCTCGCGCGCAGAAGCAAAATAATCAGTCCACCTCTTCCTGTTGTCCGCCACGTGATCAAAGAGAGATGGTAGAAAAGAGGGGGACGCTCTATTTGAACTTGACAACCCTTGTTTATCCTGAGTACTTGGGACAAGACTTGACGTCTGTGTTCCAGACCTGTCAACTCTTGGGATTGGTCGTCACGGACGACAGTTCAGGTCACGGCCGACGTTGGGGCGTCGGTTCTACTAATTTCACTTTAAAAAAAAAGCTTTCATCGTGAATTAATAGCAGCCCGCCTCGGCGGCTGCATTGTATAAAGAATTACTCTCGCAGCAGACCGCCGATGATGGGGAGATCAAGGTTAGAGTCTCGGTTAGGTGTAGCGAGGGTGTTTTTTTTTAAAATAATTTTCCACTGTCCCTCCACGCAAATGTAGGTACACTTCCTATAAATAGACTATATCCTTCCTAATCTCTAAAACCACTAGCGTAGTTAGTACATATGTGTATAACCTGAACGAGTATTAAGACGTGGTTTGTTTAAAAAAAATTAAGAGCCAAAACGATTATAGGTTGTGCAAAAACCAAATTAAAAATCGTTATCTGGATTTTATCCTGATACTTCTTTTAAAAAATAAATCCCCGATGTCATATATTGTATAATGGGGCACACATCAGTGGCCACTCTGTCTCAGGCGTTAAATTCACAATATACTAGAATGCCCACTAGATTCGAATCTTGTCTGGTTGCAATGGAGGTGATTATCCTAATGTGATTTATCACTGTGGTGTTTTTATCCTATCTTCGTGCCAATTTGGGTGCACTTTCCATCAAACTACCCTACTCATGTAAACCCCTTACCCTTGACTACACAGAATCACTCACTAGTACCTCCCTTTGCTGGAACACCCCATAAATATTCATTCAATCCCATTGGGTATCTTTAAGATAAAAGTAGAGTAAAGTTGTAAGATCTTTGTATATATTCTAAGCAAAATATTTTACAATCTCTGGATAGAAGAATGAATAAACAAACAAAAAATTGTGTAGGCATATAAACTTTATATTCTTTAAATTGAAAAATGACACATGGACAACAGAATCGAACCTGGGACCTTTGGTTTAATACGCCAATGCTCTGACCACTGAGCTATCCAGGAGTGATCCCTTATTCAGGGTAATTCCTCACTCATATTTTAAAGAAGAGTCTTTGGTGAACATATACACTTTAAATAAAATGGAATATTGTTTGTATCTACTAGATAAATCCTTGCTTAGCTTTTAAACACAATTTTAATAATAAGTTTGCCCCAAAATTTCACTGGAAGGGCTTTACCTTGAATGTTTATTTCTAAATTACAACTTTAGGCTACCTAGTTGGAATTTTACTCGCTTAATAAAATGTATTCACCCAAAAATAGGTAAGAAATAACCTACCTGTGGCTATTTATACTTATTTGTTTACATTAGCACACTGATCTATACGAGTATACTGGGAGAATTGAGTGCCAGTGAACTTTTTTCAGGGTGTCCAACCAAAAACTATCTAAAAATTCCCTGAATTTTTTCCTGGTTTTCCAGATCTAAGTGTTTTTCCATCCACTTTATATAAATATTAAGTAGCTATAGTACAAATATTATTTTACTAATATCATGACTTAATGTAATATTATTTTTAGAAACATACACATCCTGAAAATTGTGTCACTCCTCTAAGATGTTAAAGGATATAAGCCTAAATCGATGGTCTGTTATATTTCAGTGAGATCATAAAGAGAGCCATTAAAGAATCGCTTAGCACTAGTACAGTTTAAAATTATTGTTATACACATTTTTTTAGAGTTTATTCTTCATATAACGTAATCGAATTCTCGCGCATGCGTAATACCACGACTCAACTTTGTTTAAAGACGTGCGTTATAGAGGTGGAAAGACGACACGAAAATCACAAGTTTAACTTGGGAATTAAAATTATTATTATCTGCCAGGACAATTGTATTTTTTTTACATCACGTCTTACCCAGATGGACTACCTGCATATTTACCCTGTCTGGAAGAGGAAGGTAAAATTTATAAGAACTGAATCAACATTTTCGGGTAGGGGGAGTGGTAAGCAATTTGAGAAAAATACCTCGATAGCTTACACCCATTCCAGATCTGAACCTCCAACCAAACCTTGTCCAGAAAACCTAATCAGATGGAAGTGACGCCTTAACGCACGTGTCCCCCAATTATAGTACCATTAAATCAATTATATATATAAAATATAACTTAATTCCAGGACAAACTCATCATTCAATACCAGTACGTCACCCACCTCACGCTATCTACCGAGCACATTAATACGACATGATATAATGCGGTATCAAAACGAAGAATGATCTTTTAGTGCAGCGTTTATTAACCGGGGGGCCGCGACGCTTTGGTGGGCTGCAAAAGGCTTTTTTGGTGGGCCTAGAAAGAATAATTTAAATGTTATTTGCTTATTACTAAAGTTAATTATCTTAAATTTTACGTTTTTCAATAAAGAATTCGATGACCATAAGCGTGTAAATACAGTATACTCTCGATTTTCCGGGGTAATGGAGGGGAAGGGGAGCACGGATAATACAGTGACCCCATGGGTTCTTTGGTGCTGACTGACAGCAAACAGATTAATTCTGACAGTCAACATTTAGGTATATACCTATATTTTGACTGTCAGAAGTGACAGCTGCTAAACACATGTTTTTGTAGATCATATGGTTTGGCGTAGTGATACATAATTTGGTCTGGTAACTTTTCAAAGCCGTCAACTGTCAGCTGTGAGCTGTCAGTCAGCACCAAAGAAGTCATGGGGCTACTGTAGAAATCACGGACAGTACAAATCGGTTTACCAACTTCTTACCATCGCCATTCAAAATTTGCTGCCTTTGTTTCTACTTATTTATGTGAAAAGGGATTTTCCACAATGGTAGATATGGAAACGAAGCAGCGAAATCGACTCTGAATCGACTCCTGCATGTGAACAGCATTAAGTAATACAATCGAAACAAGAATAGACAAATTAGTGGAAAGTGTTCAACAGCCGAGTTCCCATTAAATACATTTTGGTAAGTTAATTTCTGTTGATTTTTTATCTGTTTGTTATTTTAATTATTAAATAAAGCCACCATTTTAAAATACATCTTAAGAATTCATATGTTAGTGAAATCTAGGGGGCAGCGAAAATATTTTAGGATATTTAGAGGTCTACGAGTAATAAAAGATTAAGAACCACTGTTTTAGTAAATCCATCTTTCAGCCAGCAGAGCTTCCCTTCTGGAGGTCCGTGAAGTTGGCAGCACCACTAACGGCACAAATTCTGAAACCTATACCAATATTTAGTGCTGAATTTGTGCCACAAGA